>JAUMHB010021059.1:11948-28240 GCA_032359685.1 Pittosporum tobira
GACATGCAATTAACTTGTTATATCAAACTAACAGAGCTAGATTTGGAACTGAAATTAACATATATATATATATATATGTAAATTTTGCGGCAGGTTCGTGCCCTACAAAACTACTTTCCGCGGAATTGAGGAACTTTTTCTCGATCCCTCATCTACAAGTCACGTAATTAGTGTGTACGAATCGATGTGTGTGTGTGTGTGTGTGTGTGTGGCATTAGAATTTCTTCTCCAAGAGTTAAAATGCAATAGGATGGAGTGAATTTCTTATAAAAAGAGAAGGCTAGCAGCAGTCTATAATCGACATCCCTAAAGAGTTCAGTAAATGGCAAGCTCTATCAAAAGATTCAAAATCATCAAGCGAAAAATTAAATAAATCAGTTGGTTGTACACTTGTGCTCATATTTTATGCAATCTGAGAACTAAAGGACAACATTTACATAAAAAGTGTTTTAAAAGTCGACAGACAGACCTAGATGTTGGAGAAAGTACCTGGTACATATATAAAGAGTAATCGAGTTTAAATGAGAATTAATTGGCCCTAAGTGCCAAATAATTTAAGCAATATATATAGTACAGATCAGTATTTAGATTGGAAGTAATTGGGTCTAAATTGGTATTTTAGAAGACTGAAAAATATATTCACTAGTCCAAAAAGCAAAGCAAACTAAACTCTTGTTCATAAGCCAAGTAAGGCTGTGTTTTTATGATTTTTGACAATGTTATAGAAGGTTTTAAGTTGCAAGTTAGCAACATATTTCCAACCAAGGTGGAATTATTTGAAAATATAATTGTTCATGTCTATAACTACTAGCTCTATAATGTGCTTGTTTGGGAACAACGTTTAGACGTCATCATTGTGCATTTGCAGTTTAACTCCAACTTCAAGTTTTGGTTGAAATTAGATTTAAACTACAAACTCAGTTTTTGAACTTATATTTAGTCTATCAAGCATAATCTTTTACTATGTTTGAGTTTAAAGATTTTTGAAGTTGGATTTAATCTGCAAACTCAGTTTTTGAACTTATATTTAATCTATCAAACATGATCTTTTATTGTGTTTGAATTTAGAAATTGTTGAAGTTGAATTTAAACTGTAAACTCAATTTTTAAATTTAAATTTAATCTGTCAAATATGATCTTTTATTTTGTTCGAGTTATATAATTTCTAAACGTTGCTAACGACTAACATAGTAGACTTCATATATATAAATCTAGAGAGGGATTATATATAACTAATTCTTCAGCTTTCTGGTAGAGAAAAAGACAATTTCATCATGTTGAAGGTACAAATCACTCCATTCAAAGAAAAGAAGGTAGTGCAAATTACTGTTAATTACATATAGAGTGAAACAAATTACGAAAAGGACATCATTATTAAGGGAAAGATGGAACAGCATTTAAATCACAAGCAGGAGTAGTAATTTGTTCTTTTCTGCACCCAAGATTTCCAAGAAATCAAAGCCAATGTATAGTAACACCAACAAAAACATTAAATAAAATTAAATTACCTGAATTATCAATTGAATATACATGCTTTAGCTATTTTCTATATATATTTATTACTCTAACTATAGACACAATGTGGTCATATTTCCATCAAAGATGGGCACAAATCGAGCAGAATTCCACAAAAGCGCTACTAAAAATGAAAATAATTATATTATGGAACATTATTAAATAACTGTTATTTAATTTGCACGATTGAGAGACTCCAGTACATAGGTGACATAAATTAGTTAATTAATTATCTCAAAATAAATATGCAACTTGGGGTTTTAACCACTCTTTCTAGCTAGGGTTTGCTAGAGACAAATGAAAAAACACCCATTCTTTTTAAGCCCCAGGATTCATTGTTAACTGATGAGCTATTGAGTTCTGCCCAAAATTTGCCCCCTTTTTAAAATTTTTATTTTTTTATAATTCAACATTGTTAGATCTAGACAGTTAATTGAACTTTAGGATCCATCAAAACCACAAATTTTACATCATACCCACTTGTATTATATCACCTCATCAAGTACGATTTCATGCTAAACAAAAATGGAAAGTTTACCATTACCTTTTAACAACAACTCAATCAAGATGATGCAGGCATCTGAAGGCTAGAGCTACTCCCCTTCATCGGATTCCTCTTCTTCTTCTTCTTCTTCTTGTATGGAATCCCTCGAGCCTTAGCTTGAGAATCCCTCACCTCACGCAAGTAGACGCGAATCGCGCCACTAGCAAAAGGGTTCATCTCCGGCAAGCCACCGTTCTCCTCATAGGCCGCCCGGAGGCGGCCGATGAGCGCGTCGAGGCTTCCCCAAGCTTGCCTGAGTAGACAAGTGCAAGGTCCAGCTGGATCAGGGTTTCCAAAAAAGACACAACCTTGTACATGAACCTTAGTCTTTCCAAATTGGTCGAGGTATCGAAGAAAATCTAACACATGAGTATAGTTGCACTGTGACATGGCCACTGGAGGTCGTTGGTTATTCAGATACTGTCCAAAAGTGTTCCAGTCGCGACGTTTTTGTGACTCATATCGGCTTAGTTGACCTACTGGTGCATTAGTTGATCTCGACGATCCTTCTCCGAGTTCTCTTCCTTTTGGATCATTTGACATCTTTCTTAATTTTTCTGGAACCGATAAATTAGGGTTGATTATTTTTGAATCTAAATCATAGGAAAGATATCATTGATCAAAGAGGAGAGAGATGAATAAAGATGCAAATTAATCAAGATTATGGGGCTGCTAATTAAGGAGACATGTTATGGGACCAATCAAAGTGCTTTAGCTCCTTTTTTTCTTCTTCCATTGGAATTTTTTCTTCCTTTAGTGTTACTATTTGCATTAAATAATGTTTTTTTATTTGATGCCAATTAATTTCTATATAATTATAATTATGCTAAAGCAGTCATTATCAAGCATATAGCAAAAAATAGCAATATGATCGATTTAACTACTGGTAAATAGGCAGGTAATGCAAGCTAGCTAGTAAAGTGAGCTAGCGTGATGGAGTAGTACTGTAGTTACTAACAAATTAATTAACACCTATTATTATTAGAGGAAAACAGATCCTCAAAATTTACCCTTTTAAAAATAAAAATAAAAATAAAAATTTAGACACTGTGTAGAACGATAGTAGTGCTATTTTTAATTATCCAAAGTCTAATATTTTGTTTTTAGGATATCCAGTTTATAAGAGACGTGACATTACCATTTTTAGTGTACACGTACTATACATAGTTGGCTCCACTTCTACTACTGTCACCAACACTGATGATAATGCTTTATTAATGACAATAATATCCAGCAATCAGACTACCGTTTTCCTTTGTGGATATGTACGTATTAGACATTTCTCTATTATTATTAATTGAATTATTTTTACGGAAAACAATTGAAAAGTTCAAGTGTTCCCTTGTTTCCTATTTCCTAAAAAGTATGGTAAATTAAATTACCTTGTATGTTTTAATTGGTTGTTTGCCATTCTCATTATTATGGTCCACTGCAAAATCTGGGAAAGATTAAATGAAAAGACTTAATCAACTAAATAATCTTGCACTTTTTGAGTAAAATATGTTAATTAGCACTCCACTCTCTACCTGTTCAAACTCAAATCACCTATTCCATTATATGTCTTATTTTATCTCAACATGATTCAACAATTGTATTCTAATTACTTACTTATTATCGTAATAATTAATTATGATAATAACTATTGGATCAAGTTAGAATAAAGGATGAGATAGAGAATGAGACAAATGATTTGAATTCATTTTTTATCAAGGTAAGATTGAGCATCAGTCACAAAAATTAACTTTGCACTACATCAAGAACTTATATGTTGAAATGCACTAAGATACGAGCTTCAGTTTAGGTGGTGTATTTAATACTCCCCTCCATCCCATATTAAACATTCTAACTTTTTAATTATTTATGGTACAAGTTTTAAGTATAGAAAAATATTTTTAAAATATAATATATAAATATATATTTGAAATTTTTTATATTTTATATCTAAAATAATTAAAACATTTAAATTAGGACGGTAGGAATAGCTTTTAATTTAACAGAATAATTCATTTCCTCGGTGCAGTTGTAATCGGTCTCTTCTTGTTGTAGAACCCTGAAATAGGAACATGACCTCTATATGATGGGGTTATCTACTTTTCCCAAACATGGAATATTATACCAATGCTTAGGTTATTACATTCGTTGTGTACAGAGACACAGGGTCACAAAGTTACATTATTATTTCCTAATTAAGCTATATATAGGAGAATTCATTCTACTTTTATTTCAAAATTATTGATGATTATTTATATTTTTAATTAAAGATATATTTTTATTTTAATATAGTAAAATATTAAAATATTTTTAATTTATATATTTATTATAAATATAGATAAATTTCTTACCATCTCTAAAAAGTAAATACAGTATCTTTTAAAAACACATTCTTTTCATATAAAATATTATTTCTTAAAAATCATCATTTATTTAAAAATATCTTTAATTTTATTACTTAATGAGTAGCAGGTATGATATGGAAATGATGATCATATCAGATTTGCCACTTTGTAGCTATTTGCCTAATCACACGCGGTTCCGGCAAAATGAGGAAATGAATTCTAATCATAGCCAACAAGCCTATAATCATGGGCCAAAATTATTGTACTATTCTTATGGTATTTCATAATAGATTATAACTTATTTGTTAATTAAAAAAATTTTGAACTAAAAAAAAATATTTATTAATTAATTTTTTTAAAATATGTTAATAATATTGTTATACTTAACCTATAAAATTTTAAAAATAAATTTTAGAATAGTTGATTTTTAAAAATAAGATATAATCAATTGTACAGGAGGAAATCAAACAGACTTTTAATTTCTTGGTGATATGTGAATAGCTAGGTGGCAAATTTTAGTTTTCCAGGGGTAGAAAAGACTAGAGGTCATGTCTTGTAGTTGAAAGAGGACATACGAGGCGCTTCTTTAATTTTCTTTATTTACCTGAAAAGCTAAAATATGATAAATTTGGAAAAATGATATTTTTTCTATTATTTATCATATTTTTAAGCTTAAAAGACAAATTTATATTGTTTAGAACATAAGATCAATATGTAAAAATATTACTTTTTTGATGTAAATATCGCTTCTTAAATTTAATTTATTTTCCTTGTTTGTTGTTCATTATATATATATATATATATACATAGTGCAAGAGATAAAAAGTAAAGTGTATTTAATCTTATCCTAGAAATCATTGCACATGCAGTGACATGCCAATGAGGTATTCTAGTCATTAAAATTCAAGTCGTGTGAGTATAAGATCACATATTCAAATCTTATGTTAAACTTGGAATTTACTTTTCATTTATCTAAATAGAGCCTTCGTTGCTTTTTGTGTTTTGGGTTGTTGAACCCATTGGCAAAACGAAGAAACTTTCTGATAACCTGGATGGGTAAGCCTACTAGTTGGCCCATTAAATGCATATCCCCAAATAGAAAAATGTTATCAGTAAATGTCAGACCAAGCCCATCCCAATTACCAAGCCCGTCCATTCCTTTTAAGACCTTTTCTTTTTTCGTAGAAAAAATATGTCCTACTCTTAGTACGCAGTTTAGAGCATTGGCGTTTGCTCTTACCAAACAAGTCCTTGACATGTGGATATATTATTATTGTTTAGATAATTTTTTTCTCAAATTTGACTCATTTAAAAAAACCAACTTTAAAGAAGACGACTTCAATTTTTTTCACAAATAACTCAAAATATTTAACGTTATCGAACACTTATAATTTTACACGAGCTAAGTTGTATATATATATATATATATATATATATATATATATATATTAAACTCATGTCAAACTCATGTCAAACTAAAACTTTAACCGAGGGCATAACTCGTTTAATTCCATTAATCTAAAGCTATAAATAGAACCAAACGGTTCGAGATTTATTCAAGATCGCTCAGTTAAAAGCTCGATTCGAAATATTAACGAGTACAATATAAACACATTTTATCAAATTAATTTTTTGTATTGATGTTCGATGGTAATCGCTCAAAAATTTCAAATTACTCAGGCTCGATTCGTATTCGGTCTTGATTCAATAGATAAACGAGACATACACAAATTTCATTTCAAGTTCGTTAAATATATGAGTAGAATCTGAGTATGTCAATATTCGACTCGATTTAACTCGTTTACATTAATCTAAACAAAATGATCCCGACAGTTGATCTGCAAGTTCAAGATAAGGTTACGACAATACAAGGCAGCAAAATATTTCTTGTAAGTGAAGTTTCGTCGCTTCGTCAGTATAGTCAGTGTAAAGATCACCGGCTGTCGGACTATACTATTTTCTCCTCAACCGATTGCGTATGCCCTTATAATTATTTTACTTGGAAAGCAAACATAAAGACAACACAAACAACAAAGCCAACAAAACTGATAAGAAAGAGAGAAAATTATTATTGATTTATTGGGGCCTCATTCAGGGCTAAAATTAGATGAAAACACTGTTTTATCTAACCGAACATTCACTGTTCAAACTTCAATCAAATGGTTGAAAATAGTGCACATCTGATACTATTAGTAGCGGACGTATTTTTTTTTACAGCGGACGTAATGTCATCTACTATTAGTAGCGGACATCTGCTATAAAAAAAACATGTCTACTACTAATAGTAGTTGATATGATGAATACCGACCATTAAAATTTACATATGGACTATTAGAGTATATGTGGGCTTATATTATGTATGACCCAAAAGTCCATTAGGGTTTTCTGTGTTAGCTTATATAAGTCTGCATCTCCCTGTATTTTGATGTGTGTGCAATATTAAATTGTTTCATTTTCTATATTTTCTCTTTCTATTTTTCTACATTCTTCACATGGTATGAGAGCTTTCTAATCCTCTTCTTATCTGAAAATCCGTTCATAGCAGCTGCGTGTCTGTTATTCGTCTTTTTTTTCTTAAATAGTTTATGTTTTGTCTCGTTTTGACTATCATAATCGGCTTCAATAAATATTCTGAATATACTATATTGTTCCTCTTTCCAAGACGAATCCATAGCCATCAAAATCGCCCCAATCGGAGCTCTAACGTGCCATGAGAAGATTCTGTGCGTGGACCTCACACGCCTAGTTCTAGTTTGTCGTCATTGCTGACGTCATACGCCACGTGGCTGCCATCTGTCTGCCACATCACTGTCATATGTTTGCCATATCATCTGCTTACATTAGCACTGTTTTCTTTTTCAAGGACCAGTTTAGTCATTTTTTGGCCCATTTTTTACCAACCAGGACCGGTTCTTGACTAATTTTGGGTGAGATCTATCCATTTTGAGGTATATTTTGGCTAATTATTAACAGAAAATGTTGTTCTAGTTCAAAATTACTTTATTTTCTACATAAATTACTGTATTTTCATCTGTTTTGCAATAATTATAGACAAAATTGATTCTTCCTCTCCTATTCAAACCATTCTTAATGGTTCTATTTATGTCCTATGGTCACAAGCTATGAAGAATTTCCTAAAAGGCAAGAAAATATGACGATATGTTACTGGTGATATTAAAATCCCTGAGCAAGAAAAAGATAAAATCGCTTCCAAATTCTAGAATCGTCTTGAAGAATGGGATAACAAGAATCATCAAGCCATCACATGGTTCACGAATTCATCTATCCCATAAATTTATATGCAGTTTAGGCAATATGACATTGTAAAAGAAGTGTGGGATCTTTTGGCTACTCAATATACCACAACAAATCTTTCTCATCAATTTCATATCATAAGCGTTATCGCATAACATAAACAGAAGCCTGGTCAGTCCATCATCGAGTTTATTTTACAAATGAATTCACTATAGGATCAATTGACATTATATGAGCCAAAGTGGGAATGCACTAAAGATGTTAAGCATAACAAGACCTACCGAGACAAGCAACACCTTATATAGTTTCTCATGGCTCTTGACCATGTGTTTAAGCCAGTTAGGGTTTTCATGCTGCATCGCATTCCATTACCATCAGTCGATGGTGCAGTTTATGAGCTTATCTTTGAGAAAACTCGTCTTCTTGTTCTTAAAACAACCAGTAGTACTTTATTCACATAATATGTTCTTGTTACTCATCCTCTGGCTTCTTCTCAGTCTTTTGGAATTCTTAAAGCTCTAAGTAGTGGGACAGTGAAAGCCAATACCATAAATGCCATAACTTGTCACTATAAATTATCGTCGTGTTGCTGCTGGTAATGATCCTCCTACTACCATAGCTGTGAGTGACCTTAGTTTCATTATCCAATAGGTTTTATCCCATACTGGTAATCCTCATATCACTACTTTTGCTTCGAATACCTCAAGTACTTCTTGGTATTTTTATTTTGCTTGTTTTAATCACAAGACTAATGACTCTTATTTATTGACCCATATTATCCATGATGCATATCTTACAAGCATTCATATTGCAGATGGTTATGTTATGCATGTTTACAAAAGTGGACATATTTCTTCTCAAAATTTATCTTTTCCTCATTCATACTTCATTCATGAGCTTACTTTAAATCTCATTTCTGTTGGCCAATTATGTGAACTTGAATTTGATGTGTTTTTTTCTTCTTCTGGTTATCGTGTGCAAGACCCTCAGATGATACAGGTTCTTGGAACATGCCGTATAAATGGAAGGTTGTTTGAGCTCACATCTTTTCACATTTCTCATAAGACAAATATATCACATCTAATTGCTGGATCTATTTCTTCTGACTCAGATCTTAGTCTTTAACATTCTCGACTAGGTCATATTTCTTTTAGTCGAGTACGTCCTTTAATTTATAGTGGTTTGATAAGTTTTGTCAAAAATAAAAATTTTGATTATTTATCATGTAAACTTACCAAACAAACTATTTTATCTTTTCGACATAAATGTGCCCAATTAATCAATCACAATTGCATGCAACTTTCTGTTTTCTATTTTCTATATTTTTATTTTATATTTATTGTCGTTTGTACTCTTGTAACAAATTAATAAATAGACTAATGATCGTGTTTCTTTCAAGTTTAAATAACAGTGGCTACTTTATGTTCACGTAGCAATGCCGTTATATGTATGCATTGAACTATTGATCATTTGAGTCACACTAATCCACCAATAAATTGGCCCAAGTTTTATCATAGAAACTCTACAGGAGTCGGATCCATAAGCTAACGTTTTATTTTTCATCTACTCATTTTCATTATTGGAACATTTACACGAGGGAAAGAACTGGAATCCCATTATATTTAACCCCAACGATAATAGACACGCTATACGTTGGCTTTTCTTGCAAAGCCCAATGTTTCCAGGCCACTTCTGCAAATGCGCTTAATGTGCTGGCAGGACTTTGAATTTTTGAGTTGTTACCCAGGAAAGTATCAATGTCTGATCATGTATATGATGATTTTCACTATTACAAAATCAAGACACATCAAGATGTTGGATTGCTTATGATCTTAAGACTGACAAGAGTCCAGAATTCCAAGCATTTGGGGAACATGAAGGTACCCAACAAGTGATCGTAGACACCTAATTCTACCCCCACTCCCAGTTTCACAGTTGTCGTTTCTAGTTTTCTGAGTAGTGAGAGGGTGTTTATCCAAGTACCGAGTTCCCGTGTAACAAATAAAGGGATACGTGATCCCTTTTCCTTACAATTGTATTGGATTATTCTATTTATCAAAATTATCATTTCACAGCAGTATCTTGAAATAAGTATAATGACAATGAGTTTTCCATCGAGGGTAAATGCAAGTCAACATGTAATAGTGAGATAAAGCACCCTTTGACATTAACTCTTTCCATCCCCACTAGACAGGCAAGAATGTAGATGCAGATTACAAAGGGATATGCTTTAGGTAAAGAAATATGAATCAATAAACAAGAACTTGACACTTCTAACCAGTCACTAACCAATTATATATCTTCAAACTACCAAAGTAGGTTCCTCTGTTGCATGATCATTAACTGGTGTATCAAACTTAAAGCTTCTTGCAACATCAAAGAAATGAGCAACAGCTTCCTCCGGAGTCCCTACTAGAACACCATGGCCCAGATTAAGAATGTGGCCCCTTTGCCCTGCACACTTTACAACCCTGCAAAATAATTTTGACTTGTCAAGACCCGACAACAATAAAAATGTGGGAATCAAAGTGCTAGATTCATTGATTAGGCTATATTTATAAGTGACAACAGTGCCCCCTATTGAAATCTTCCTCTTATAGCTGTGCCAAGAAGTATTGTAAGGAAATCAGTACCACAGATAGCTCTACTTAGAAAGTCGTTCTTGTCTATTAGACAAGAATATATTTTCACTCCAAGATTTAAGTTTTCATGTGGTAGTTGTAACTTATAGGCATTCAAAAATGAGATTTTGCGTCAAAGATATACAATCCATCATCCCACACCTACGGTATTCAATTGTAGGTCCATGGCCTGCCCCATAATATTCAATCACCCCTTCAGAACATTGAAAAAGCACACACAATATGCACTAAGAGGCACATAATGTAGGCATGCATCATCTCCAGTAGAATAAAAATTGTAGGAGAAGTTCAATCGCCTACCTTTGGATTTCTTCAGTCAATGCAGGAAGAGTAGAAAACAAATAAGCAGGATCGACATTCCCCTGTATACTAACTTCACTTCCTAGTCGCTTCCTTCCATCTGCCATATCCACCGTCCAGTCCAACCCAATCACATCAACACCAGTTCCTTTCATCCGCTCAAGAAACCCACCATTACCATTAATGTAGAGAACAAGAGGTGTATTAGGGCATTTTTCCCTAACTACACTCACAATCTGCAATTTTTGGAAAATCTCAAAGTTGGACAAAACAGATAGAGAAGGAACTGTGAGAAGGAAGCACATATTATGCAGGGAATGACAAGTAAAACGGGACGCAATAAGGCACTCATCGTTGGCGGAGCCAGGATTTTGCACCACTGGCAGCGCAAAGTACACTAAATTTATATAAAAGAATATTTACGTCGCAAAAAATAAGTTAATTAATCTTAATAAAAAAATTTAATAGAATTAATCTTAATATAAAGTTGAAAAATATTAATCCTGATATAAAATTACATAGAAAGTAGCTAAAAGTGCTTGTAATTATAATATTGTGGCCTTTGCATGAAGAACAATTTGATCAATTGAGTTGTTGGCATTTAGATGGAAAGATGGTTAGGCTTATAGAGATATTCCTATTACTTCTAAAAAAGTCAGTGAGGTCCACTGCCTCCACCGGCCCTTGAATACCTCTGCCAATGGCACTGATGCTAATATTTTGTAAGAAATAATAACGAAAACTGATATCTATCATGAACCAACTACCTTTTAATTCCGTCATTTAAAAAAGAAAAAAATTATGATAAGAAGTTCAATGCATGCGTTACAGATGGAAAATTTAATGTAGACCATTTGCCTAGACAGAGAAAATAAATCCACACTACCTGGTCAATATATGGCTTGGACCAGCGCTCCCACATATTAGGCGGTAGCTGTCCACCCCATGAATCAAATATTTGTACACAATGAACCCCGGATTCCACTTGGAAAACTACGTAATCAGATATAGCCTTTGCTATATGAGAAAGCAGAGCCCTTAGTATATGTGGTGCTCTATGGCACATACTCTTTATAGTTGTATATGTACGAGTTGTACCCCCTTCTACAATATATGTAGCAATCGTCCAAGGAGCCCCAACAAAACCCAAAACAGCAGCTTGATTCCCAACCTAGATAAAAAGAGTTACTAGTAACTGATATGGTTCTAACTCATGCAAAATAAACATAATAGTACAGTAGCATCTCCAATTACCATTTTGCTTGGTGAAGACTAATATTATACCTGCTGGCGCAAAATTCTTAGCGAGTCCCCAACAAAATGTAGTTTCTCCAAGTCAATTGGATGCAGTGCTTTCAAGTCCTCCTCAGAACGAACCGGAGAATTAATTACGGGGCCCCTCACTTCTTCTATGTCAAACGGGACACCAAATGCTGGTAGAGGGGTAAGTATGTCAGAGAAAATAATGACTCCATCAGGATGGAAAGCTTCCCAGGGCTGCAACGAAATCTCCACAATGAGATCAGTCGTCTCTGACCTCTCTCTAAAGGATGGGTATTTCTCCGCAAGCTTTCTGTAGACAGCCATATACCTTCCTGCCTGACGCATCATCCATGCTGGAGGACGGGGTACAGGATCGCCTCTTGCAGCCTTGACCAAAAGCGGACCTGAATGAACCGCAATATGAGAGGAAAAATCAGATAGCATCTCTACATATGCCAGACAAACACAGAATAGTATGCTAAAGAAAGCTGACAATTTGGTGGAGAGATTTAAGATTTGAGAAAGGAAATTTACAAACGTAAAATTTACAAGCTATCAGAAAATGAAACTATCACTTTTGTAAGCTGTTGCGTCAGTGCTAAATTTACTGTGGACTTCATTCATATTAAATCAGTGTACTTTGATTTTCCTCTGAAATGCCCTAAAGATTAGACTTTTAACTGGGACACCAGCAAACCACACCAGGCTAATGCTGGTTTGTGAAATCTAAAATTCAATGTTTTTCTTGTTTCTATTTATTTATATATTGCCTTAGAATGAATGAAGAGAAGGCGTTCCTCATCCAACCAAAAAAAAGAGCAGCCTAAAACAAAAGGGCTAGCTACCCGAACCTCTTTCAATTAAAATAAAGAATCCATCCCTAATCATTTTGCTTGATTCATGATTGGTCTAACTGAAACAATTAGCAGGGCATTATGCCTACGGTGAATGAGCAATTACAAATGTGATTGAATTCGTCAAGAATGACACAAACTTTGGTAGGATGAAAAAGAAGACAGCAATACTAAGAGAAGATACCGATGTCAAAAAAGAAGTACAAAAACAGCCCAACTGTCAATCAACATTTTCTTATATAGCTCTACATATATAGAGTAGATTTTTTCAAACATCACAAGTAATTTGTGAAATTGCCGTACTGGGCAAGAAGCAATAAAGCCTGAGAGAAGAAAAAGCATACCAGAAGAAGAGCAGGGGGCAGATGCTCGAGGGAATTTGCGAGGAGAGCAGTTAGGTTTAGGAGAGATCAGAACTCCACTGGAGAGAAACCCGAACTGGACGAACATGCTCGAAGACTTCCAGCCGAGAGTGGACGCACTGCATATCCAAACCAATTTGAAATGTCAGAATCACAATTATACATATATATCGAGAGAGAAGTCGGGGCAGCAGACCTGGTAAGAGAAGAGAAGCTCATTTTGCTGAAGAACGTTTTCAAAAAGCGGTAAAGAGCTAAACTGATTATCGTCAGCCCTCTCTCCTTATCCCTCTATAGAGATACTATACATATAGTAGTACTCATTTATGTGCATTCGGAACATGACAGGAATAACATTATGCAGCGCATTGGCCAATTATTGTAACGGATTGGATTGCCTTTTCCTAAGATTCTATCGAATCCAGCGAGAAAAACTGCTTTTCTGATCTCCAATTTGCATTTTTAAATGGGTAAATTCGGATTCCATTATTCTTGTTTAGTTGTTCTTGACTATAAATTTAAATTAAATTGTTTTTTAAGTGAAAATTAAAATTAATAATGATACCTGATCTGATAGAAAATAAATCAATTTTGTTTTTAAATAGCCAATATCCAAAGAGTGCTCATAAAATTTTTAATTCAACCTTTTTTTGAAAAGTTTAATGTTAAAAATTGTCTAATTTATTTTTATTTTATTAAATACGACTCATCACTTCAATTATTATTTTAATAATATGACACTTCATTTCAATCATTATTTTATTAATTAAAACTATAATGTCACGCCACTTCAATCTCATTATTTAAAATTATAATATTATTAATACAATTTAGACAAATCTTTTATAATAAAACATATTTTTTTAGTTATGTGATATTTCATTTTGTTGAAAAAATACTAGGACGGAGGGAATAATTAAAAAGTGTTTTACCAAATAAAATTATAGCTTAATAATTAATACTAAGCATTAAGATTTCTTATTTATAAGATGTATTACTGTATTAGATTTGAATCTCCGCATCCGCATATAGTGAGTGAATGACAAAATTTTAAAGCGAGTTGAGGCAAAGGCTGCATTTAAGATGAGAACGAAGTAGTTATGCAGATCAAGTAACAAAAGAAGCAAGGGAGTTGCAGCACTATTATGAAAATACTCGAAGAAAATTTATTTCTTTCAGAACTTGGATCTAGAAGAACCAAAAAGTACGATAGAATGTTGTTTTATTTTATTTTATTTTAAATTACCATACAAAGCAAAAATTGCAGCAAAGGAAGCCAGCAAATGATTGGGATGCCTACTTTTATGCTACGAACTGCAAAATCTACAAGATCAATATGGAAACGATTAATGTTCATCATAATTCATTATACTACACTTGCACCCTTATTCAGTGTACCAAAATACAGAAATTCTTGGCAGCCCCCAAGAGTGATATCATAAAGCAATTTAAGAATAAATACAGAATGAAGGATTTTTTAAATCCAACCACCCATATTATCACGAGGATCAGATGCTAGAGAAGCCCTCCGAGCTGGATTATGCCACCATTTATGGGACCCGAAACCCAAATTAGACCATGTTCCTTTAGTGCAACTATTTCTCACTTTGTCATAAATAATGGTGTAATTCGAGCTGCTTACATTCCTAAAATAGCACAAATCACTTCCTTCGTAGCTATATACCTGTTGTGTACTGCCTACACCACTGACCACCAGGTTGCCCTTTACAAGCATAGAAGACTGCCCTTTCTGCAAATTTTTGAGGGTGCTGACCGATGATCCAAACTCAGATGCATTGACTCTCTTCTCATTAAAACTTAATGACAAATTCGCTATAGAAGTATTTGTTCCATTTCTATGATCCACAGTGTCAGAATACAAGTAAAGGGGAAATCTTTTTAGTGATTTGACCGAATGAACAGAAGATCCTATTTCGGCACGAACATCGTCATCAAAATCAATCATCTGATTCACAATTTGCAAATTACCATCATTTCCCATTTCCATAAAATTAGTGTAATTAAATTCTTGAGTTGACTTGGTTGTGATCTTCCCATGTGATGATTTCACCCATCCAGTAGAAGCTACAAACCTACTAACAGTTGTAAAAAATGTTCCATTCAGACCTGTAAAGTTGGAAACCAATGAAACAACAGGAGGCAAGGTAATCGATCTCAAAAGCTTTCCTTCTGTTTTTTCACTTTTTCCGTCCAACCAAATATGCAAATTCGCGTCAATGTACCATACATTCAAGGCATTTGTGACACTAAATGAAAACTCATGGGCCTTCCCATCTAATACTGTCCCTAACGAGGGAGTGATCTCGATATCATAAGAAGGGAGATCAAATGATCCAATTGCAGATATAGGTCTCCATAAAAGGGGATCAATTCCTCCAGTATATATCACTGTAAATGGCCAAACTGCACCAACAACCTTACCATCCAAACTAACCACAACCTCCCTAAAAGGTCCATTCCCAGGCACATCAGTAAGGTTATTTTCAGAAATGTACTCATTCGGATAATTTGTATACCAAAATTCGTCATTCTCATGAGGTGACACATACACCTCTAACACAGCCTTATACGCATTTTGGGGGATTTCGAACTTCTTCCCCTGTACATCCGTAGAATTCACAATTTCAAACCACAACCCATCATTCAATGGCAAATTTCTTGAAATGGGTAAGATCAAATCAGCATTAGAATCATACCCCTGAGCAAAATTACCCGAATTTCGCAAATCTTTATGCTCTTCAGGCGGATAAAAATGAATACTAATGTTTACATGATACACACCAGTGTAAGTACTATCAACGAGGTTACCTAAATAAACAGCAAGAGTTTGATTGACCATAAGCAATGAGTAATACCTTGTAATGTCTTTCTTAACAGTCCAAACAATCCCATTAGGCCTTGGCTCCGCACTGCAGCTCCGAAGAAGCTCAACGCCGCCAAGCCAAACCCCAAAAATGCGGTCAAATTGCCTCCCTTTACAAGTAGCTTTCCATTCAAGAACAATTTTTTCGAACTTTTGTGAGGGGCAATTTGAAGGAGGCGTGTAATTCGCAAGAATTGGAGGCTTGCCATATGTGTAGCCAAAGTTATGTGCAAGAACGAGGTTTGAGCAGGGTTTTGTGTTGGGGAGTTTGATGGGTTTGGTTACTTCAAAGAATGTGGTGTGTGGGATGGAAGCATGTGAGGGTGAGGGTGAGGGT
>JAUMHB010021059.1:28340-71857 GCA_032359685.1 Pittosporum tobira
TGGGGAGTTTGATGGGTTTGGTTACTTCAAAGAATGTGGTGTGTGGGATGGAAGCATGTGAGGGTGAGGGTGAGGGTTCAGAGATGAGTTGGGATCTGAAAAGGGATGATTTGTGGATGGTTGCCGTGGAGGAGGGTGGTTGGTGGAGTAAGGAGAGAGAAAAAAGGAGAGGGAGTAGAGAGAAAGCCATGGATGGTGGTTGGTTGGTCGTCGACTAGCTGTTACTTCGACTGTTTGTTTCAGATATATACAATGCTGTACGGAGTAAATTTCAATAAAATGATTACTCCTTAACATTGTACATTTCATAAAAATTATAATTTTTTTAAAAAAAATTAATAATATAAATTATCTAAATTATTTTTATTTTATTAAATATAATTCATCATTTCAATTATTATTTTTTTATTTAAAATTACAATATCAATACTATATCCCACTACTTCATTCACTATTCCTCTTTTTAAAATTATAATATTACTATAATTATTATTCTTCTTTTAAAATTATAATATTAAAAAATGATTAAATTCTATAAAAAATTAAAATATTATAATATTTTCTGAACGAATAGAGTAACATTCAAGACATTATTATAATACCACTCTAAAAAAATTAAATAAAATTATTATAGTACATTATTAACTCGAGAGAAGAAAAATAATAATTTGAATTTGACTGTTGGAGACTTTGAGAGATTGATGGAGATTGACGAGGGATTGGGTAACACTAAAGAACATAATAATTAAATTTAAACTTGAATAAAATTTACCATCAAAAAAAGATCACAATAAAATTTACCATAAAAGAAATTTAAAAAAAAAAATCACAAATTAGTGATTGCCCTTTGTGTCATTTGACAACTTAATTAATAACGTTATTGCCAAAAATATGGAGCATTTTTTTAATGAGATGTCACAATCAAAAAATTCCTTAATAGTGTTTGTTACTAGATAGGTAACTTAGACTATAATTAGTCTCCGACAAATTTCGAACGGTACGTTGATTAGCATTCTACTACAAATTGCCTTCCAAAATTATACCGAAAATATAATTTGTACCTTAAATTAAAATTTTTAAAAAAATTATTAAAAATTTTATTTTTACCAATTAAATGAACTTTTAACGGACGTCAAAAAATGTGTGAACTGAGGGATAAAACTGAATTTTCACATCTCTTAACATACTAATTTGTTACAACTCCATACTCCTTTTAAAAATAATCTAAACAAACCAATTGATAATCAAATTTGATGAACGAGAAATCTACAATTGATAATCTAGGAGGCGGCAATAATGAAGCGATACTCAGAATAATGGTGGACACCTTTTTTGGTTCAAGATACTTTATCAACATTTACTTGGTTAAATTTGTCAATTTGCTTTTTACTTTGGGTAATCTGTGAATTTGGGATTCGGGGTTCTATAGAGTATGTTAGTCAAATTGAAATGTGATATGATGGAAAAAAGATGTTTTCTTTCATTTATATGTCGGTATTTGGATCTAGAGATCTATGGTTTGTTTTTGTTAATTTGTGATTGATGTGCAGGATGGGATTTTGGTGGAGGTGGAGGTGTGGGAGGTGGATCGGGATAAAATGACAGATTTGGAGCGGGGGAGGTGTTGGTAGTAGTGAAGGAGGCGGATTTGGCGACGATGGAAGTTCTAGCGGAGGAAGCAATATTGGAGGTGCGTCAGGCCATGGTGGAGGGTTTAGAGTTGGGGGAGGTGTAGGTGGTGGTGCAGGAGGTGCTGGTGCTCGTGGATTTGGTGGCGTTGTGGGTGGTTCTGGCCAAGGTGAAAGATTTGGAGCCACAGGTGGTGGTAGATCAAGTTTTGGAGGGTAGTTTCGGTGCAAGTAGTGGTGAGGGTATGCAGTGGAGTTGGGAGAGGGATTGGCAGTGAGCTAGCGAAAGGCAAGATGGAAGAAATAATATGTGAAAACTTTATTTTATCCCTCAACTCATACACTTTTTGATTTTTGTTAAAAAAAAATAAACAGAGAATAAGGCCAAGGTGTATTTAATTGATAAAAATAAAATTTAAGGTATTTTTTTTTTTTATACTATATGTATTTGCCGAGTAAATAAAATTATCTTCATAAGGAAGGACAAACAAGAAACAGAATCAGGTGTAACAGTTCATAAAACAAACACTACTTGTGCAAAAATGGCAGTCACCGTGTCATTATCCATACTATATACACAAGGGATAAAGATGTATGTGCTACCAAACATGAATGCCAGTACATATCAATTTCATGATTTGTAAGTGAGATCTAATAAAAATGTACCAAAATATAAAAAATGGGGAACAAAAAAGGTCATTTTAGAGATCGGTTCAGCACTGACAATTGACCAGAGTCGCCATTCAGAAAGAAAACTTCTAAGGGTACATAAGAAGATGAAGAAGGCGTGATCGATGATCCGAATCTGTATGTGGGTTGCAATATTTTGCTACCTTTTGAGCACGGAATGGTGAGAATACGAGGTCCTGTCCGCATCTGCCAAACCTGCAACAGTCATATTCAAATTACTTGGGAAATCATACACCTTACAACAGTTCATCAGATGCATAAAAGTGAAATATATTCTGAATAATATACTCCCTCCGCTATATTACTTTGACCCCAAATACTGAATAATATACTCACTCTGTCCCAAAATAAGGGCCACCTTTTAAAGACCATGGTGTTCTAAGAAATGGTGGGCTTAAATACCAACACTGGAGGCTGTGGGTTAGCTCAAGAGGTAAGAGCAGTCCCGCTCCATCATTAGGTCAGGGGATCAAGGCTCATGAGGTAAGATAGTTTGGGTTTAGGTGTGATGTAATGGGGTGGGGTGGGCTAGGCTTAAAACACATAGGTTTGTTTGCTATAACTTTAAAAAATTGCATTTGTAGCTTAAACTCACCACAACAAAATTTCATCTTCAGTTTAAGTTCTATAAGAAATTTTCGATGTTGAGTTCAAGTTTTAAAAGTAATTTTTTGAACTTATGTTTGGCCTACCAAACTTGCCTTATTGCATTTGGCTTTCATAAGCTCTAAATGTTGTATAAGTTTACTAACAAACAAGCACATAATGATAAGCTTTTGGAACATCGGGTCACCTTTTAGTCTACTTCTAGAAGGAGAATCATTTCGGGAATCAGAGAGAATGAATATGACTCTCATATGCATAGGACAAAATACTTTCAGAGAAAGAAATTCAGATATCATCAGATAAATAATTCAATAAGTACCTCAACTATGCCTTTTCGAGGTGCATGAATGGATAAACATAGGGAATAATCACTCTTCATGTGTTTGCGATAAGCAGAACTTGATGCAGCAGTATCTTTATTGACAAGCATCTCCGTAAACAGGCAGCTAGCATCCCGGTATCCCTGCAAAGAGGAAGTTGATCAGAGATTGAATACAGCTAGTAGACATAATAGGTAGTTATTTACACGTGCAGAGGGGCAAACCTTCCATAGCCGCACCACTACAAGAGCCTGGGTGTCCAAGAGTAAGATACGGCCAAGTGAATCTGTTATTGCAGCCAAAGTACCACTAGGTGATAATATGAGCTTCTCACCCTTTCTAGGATGATCCTTCAAACAAGTCAGAGAAGAAGCTGCCATAATAACCAATTTTAGTGCCAATAATAACTGCTAAAGACAAAAAAAAAATGTAGATGAATTTACTTCAATAAATTTATTACTGCTACATAAATTATATCTAAGAGCTAGTCTAGTTCAAGTGTAATATTAAAATAAACGACAATTTCGTTCACCTAGGGCAAAGGGTTGAGGTTTGGCCTCTGGTTTCTTTACTGAGTTCTGATTGCTACGCCAAAACAATTTGGAGAAAGAGGCTATAGTTGAAAATGTTGCTGGCACAACTTTTGACAGGATAGCTCCCACTAAAGACCTCTTTCTGTCCTCTGAAAGTCTTCAGAAGGAAGAAAATGTTAACCACCATATAGAACAAAATATTACATAGTTGCCAATTTTGATCTGTAAAATCAATATAAAGAAACAAAGGGGTGGTTATACAAAATCCCACAGCACTAACCTGAATGCTGAAATCACAGCATCATTTCCAATAGTGACTGCACAATAGTAACGTTGACTCGACTGCCCAACAATAAAAGTAGCTGAAGTTTGAATATTAGAACAATTCAGAAAGTTTCCATGAGTGATTTTAGTATGAAACAGAAATGCCACTAAATTTTGTCAATGCAACATGAGATTAATGCTACATAATTTGCTTGATCATAGAGTTTCAGAAAACATATAACATATATAACAGAGAATACTTTCCAATTAGCATGACAGTGAAGTTATTTATTATATATAGTTTTGGTTAAAAAACACACATTGCAATCCATATGCTATCATTAACTGACATTAACTATGTTATATATTTTTTAGTCTTTACAAATCAAGCAATATTTTTTCAGTACTTTTCCTAATGATTCTCGTACACCCTCTTCTATTCTGCAAGTGGCATCACAATATTGAGACCACCCAGTCCAAATACAATTGTTAAACTTTTAATAAATACTCTCTCCGTCCCGAAAATGATGAGTAAAATGGGTAAAATACGCAAATTAAGGAAACCAACTTTTTAAGAGAGTATATTTCTTTGACAAATTGTCCTTACAAATGTATTTTATAATGATAGAGAGAGAAAAAGAGAGTTTTGATGTGACATAAAGTGAGAATAAGAAAGTAATTACAAACTAAAAGTGGTAGATTAAGTCATTCTTTTTTAGATGATGAAAATGATATATGGGCTCATTCTTTTTAGGACAGAGGGAGTAATAAATAACATAGTCGATTGTGAATTATTATTTTTTTGTGTGTGTGTGTGTGCGTGAATTAGAAATAGAAATTAAAGTTACTACCTGGAGCTCCATTAGCGGAGGGGGCATAATGCCAGTGATTGCAGCATCAGCACATGAACCATACTTGCTGACATTCCATAGCTGGTACGGAAGTCTGCCGAAAGAGTTTTCAGAATCCTCTGAATCTCTTCTTTTGGACATCTGATCCCAAAACTGAGTGTGCGTTTCTTGAAACCAACGCTGCAACATACTCTGGATCTCAACAAGAAGCTTATATTAGACATATGTCTAATTAAAAACTTTAAGATTACGAGTTTCAAAATAAATATAAATATACACATACGCATACGCAAAGAACAACGAAGATAATGGGCAGGAAAAATAGAGTAAACGATAAATGAAGGTGTTTCACAAATCAAAATACTTAAACTGGTCAAGCATTATCCTGTTAGTTACAAAATGTGCACAAGCACTGACATGAAATGATTGCATAAATTTGTTTTCAAGAAAATGGTTTATACGCTAGAATATACCTGAATGTCAGACCCATCAAAACGGGCAATTACACCTGCCAAAACAACACAAACCTCCTCGGACGATGTATCTTCTTTCAGATCTTTCTTAGTTCCACGAACTCTCAACTTAAGAATCCGTCCAGGATAAACAATCTGTAAGAACACAAACTGACTAATGAGTTTCTTTGAGTTCAACTTTTACATGACAAGGGGGTATAAAATATAAAACATATGAAACACAATATTGTTATTAGTGACTTGAATATAGTGAACCAGCGATAGCACTTGATGAGTTGTGAAAAGAAATAGTGAACTATAAATAAATTCTGTAATCATGGAAATTCACAAAAATATAAGAGGTAATGAATGCAGTGCAAGCATAATGAGTTGTTAAGTATATATTCCCAGCAAAACAAGTTTGAGTGCTGAAAACATGAAGTCCACTCAGTTCTATGAAGCCTCAAAAGAAAAGAGTGGAAGCTGAAACACAAGTTAAAAGTTCAGTTCTAACTATACAACTTGACCAACTTTCGACTTTGGTTCTCAAAATCTAGACACACTTTTTGGTAAAGTGAATAGCATAGTATAAGTGTTCAACTTATCTTAATCTGTTTGTTTATTCCTTTTTCATTCAGGTATATTATACCAAGCCTGCCCAAGAGAGTTGAGGTAGAAGATGTTCCATAAATTACGAGAATGAAAGCACCACAAAATTTTCAACCATAAAGATCAAAGTTTTTCTTATTTCTGACAGAAGTGCAAATTGATATAAAGAAGAGTATTTTCTTTAGTTTATATCAATGTATCACGAGATTAGCCTGAAAACATATTTATTACAGAGATCAAACATTGTTTCAGTTTTAGTACAGTTGGACTTGAGATATCACAGAACACTTATTACCATGTGTTCCACATACCGGGAACTATTGTTCCGAGTCGTGGTACAACCATCCAAGAACACTTAATTAGTATAAACCAAGACCACAGATAGCATTCTGCTCTACGGCTTGAGTGTTCCTGAAACATGAGTTGGACAATCCCCACAATCCAGGCCCGTTACAGAATATTATAGTTTTAAAACTCATATTATCATTTAATGACAGATTCATTATTCATACCAAACTAACACTTGCAAAAGGATATGTTTGGCACATCTGACTCCTTATTAGTCCTTTCTTTTTCATCTCAAAAGGTTAAATTTTGACCATTCAGCACTATTTCTTTCTTAATTTTGACATAGAAGTCGTAAGGACTCCCTCCCTGGTCCCTATCCACAAAAAGAGTCCCATTTCTCAATTTTTTTTATCGCATACAATGACAAAATGTAACCATTGCAATTACATCAGATCTATTTTTGCGTTTTCATCCCACAATCAAACTAACCAATACAATCACAGTGTTAAGGTATTATTTGGATTTCCATCCCACATTCTATAACCACCAATGCAGTCGTAGAATTAACGCATATTAAGAATTCTAAATCTAGATTACCTATCCAAAATCTCCAATTAGCCCACCAAACACCATTAAAACATAAAAATGCCTTTGGCACCAAAAAACAAAAAATGCTCTTTTTAATAATCAAATTTTTTAAAACAATAAACTACACAAGTGGCCACACATAATATACACAAACATAACTGAATTATACCTGTTTATGAATAAGTTGTCCATTAAGGGAGTAAATGAGCAAATACCCACAAGAGGTACCAAGGGCAAGAACCCTAACATCATCAAACACCAGCCACTCGATGGCAGAGATGAATTCGGCCTCGATCGGGGAGAGGTTAGGTCGGATCTTGATCAAAGAACTTAACGGATCAGAACCGTGGTTGGACCACTCGAGCAGGAGGATAATGGAGCGGTTGGCTAAGGCGAGAGAGCGGGTGTCGAGGGCGACGAGGAGGTTAGGGTTTTGGACGAGCCATCCTTCCTTGCCCGCGCCCAGCTCGCCTAGGTCGTCGCAGGCTATGGAGCCCACCTCGGTTGTGTGGATACGGCGGGCCATTTTGTTTTGGTTTATTTGGACATGTTCGATTGATCTGGATAGGAAATGGAGGTCCGGAGTTCGGGACTGACTGTGGAGTTGAATAAAGTTGAAGATGATTAGATGACACGGTGAGAGAGAAGCGCACTGGTGTGTGAATCAAGTTACTGGCTTCGTCACCATTTTGCCCAAAATTGTTTGCCTGGCTCGTTTTTTGCACTTTTAAACGGCGCATATACCTCCTGCTCCTTCTGTCCAAAAATAAGTAACATTTTTTTTAACATTTTAAATTAATTACAATATTTTATTTATGTAAAAACTTTAATAATATAAATTAATCAATTTATTTTTATTTTATTAAATATAATTTATTACGTTGAGTAATATTTTAACATTATAACACATTATTTTAATTATTATTGTAATATTAAGACTCACAACTTCACCTATTATTTTATTTTATTATAATATTATAAAAATAAATTAAATAATTTTTTTTAATCAAATATATTTATTAAAATTTGTCTTTTTTAAGCATTTCACTTAATTTAAAAAGGATAAAGTATATTTTTAAACTTTTAATTTAATTTTACATATAAACAACAATATATAATTAGTTTAATATTTTATTACATAATAATTTATAATATAGATATTTGGACTAAGATTAATTCATTTACATGTCGTGTTGAGTGGCTCATGAGTCATGACAGTCCTCCCCTTCTCCGACCAGTCAGCTGTGTCGGCCTACTACAAAAAATTACCGAAAATTTGACAAGCTTTCTTCTGATTCAGACTGTCATTAAAATTAATTTAAGAAAAAATTATATAAAAAAAAGATTCAGACTGTCATTAAAAGTTCAATTCCACTTTCACTCAATGTATATATTAAGGAATGAAATATAAATAAATTATAAATTTTGATTTATTATTTAATTTTTTAACAATTATATTGTCTATTGCTACATAAAGTAAATTCAAATTATTTTTCAGGAACAAAAAGAAAAATTCAAATTATTTTAATTAATTTATAATCGCTCTCAATTCGATAATTAAACAAATTTATTATAAAATTTATTTTAAATTTAATAAATAATACGAATCAAATTTGAACAAGTTAATACTTAATTTCACGCTTTCATTTACATATCAAGAGAATTGAAATACTGTTCTAATACAAATGGATGAATGGAAATATTATCTTTGAGTAGGTTTGATAATATGCTCCAAAACTAATGGATGAATGTTCTTCTCATAAAACATCAAATATTAAAATTTTCACATATATTAGGAAGTTGATTTGTTTTGTTTAAAAGTATTCATGAGTTATTTTTAAATAAAGAGTGAAAGAAAATGGGTTGAAGAAAAAATAGGAATCATTTATGAAATATACTCCTTCCGTTAAAAAAAAAATAAAAAATCAAATCACCTAATATACGTAAATTAAGAAATACTATTTTTGAGTTGAGATAATCATTCTACACGTAAAATTTGTTTATTCCCATAAAACTCTTATTCTTTAATCTCTTTTTTTTTTTTTAAACAGAGGTAGTAGTAACCACAAGTCCAAATTATTTGTTGGAATGTTTTAAAAAAGAGTAAAAGATTATTGATATTTATAATCATATTACCTTTTTGTAGGATATTTTTTAAAAAATAAGTTGCAAGTTTTATGCTCCCCACGTCCTACAATTTTTGTAATATATATATTTTTTGAGATGTTATATAATTTTCAAAATATTTTCATTTTGAGAAAATCAAGAAAATAAAATACCTCAATTATTTTTATATTTTATATTTAAAATAAAAATAAATTAACAACCATTAGTACTATATCTACCTTTTCTTAACTCAAAATATCTTTTATTCTATTAATTTAAAACTATAAAAACATCTAAATAATTATTCAATAGTCAATGATTTTTCTAATATACGTGAAAACTAAAAAATTCAATATTACACCACATATGGAGTTAGGGAGTATACTGATGGAGTATTCCGGTTACATAAACTTGAGACTGGATTTAGTTATTAGTACCTTTCACTCTATCCACTCAAAATGCTCAACCAAAATTCTACTTTCTCCAAAACCCTAAACACTCCGGGCTCCACTTTCCCCTTCCAATTTCTACCCAAATTCTCGAACCCCATATACAAAACCCTAACCCCAACTCACCACTCCACTACAATATGGAAACCAATCTCAATTCAATCACTCTCCCAAACCCCCAACTCCCAATTTCTCCGCCAAAATGCCAGAGACATCCGTTCGTTTGCCGGCCGGAGCAAGAAGAAGCCTGGTGGGCCCTCCCCTGGCCGCTTAGAAGGTAACGCCGATATCCGGAGAGAAGCCAAGCGAAACGCTCGCCGGAAAAGCAAGAAACTCGCCGAGAGCTTATTTTATAGACTCAAAAACCCTCACAAAAATTACCCAGATAATTTTACTGAGGAGGAGCTGCAGATGATCGGGTTGGGTTATGATAGAATGGTTAGATTCATGGATAAAGACGACCCGAATCTCAAACACCCTTATGATTGGTACAAGTATGGTGAATTTGGTCCCTACTCGTGGCGTGGAGTGGTTCTTGGTGACCCGATTCGCGGGCGATTCTCTGACGAAAACGTGTCACTCATTGGTGAGGTTCGGGATCACGAGGAGTGGGAGAAGATTGAGCAATTTGGAATGGCTCAAGATTTTGGGAAAAGATTGAAAGAACTGGATAAAAGTGTTGGCTTTCGATACTTTTGGGTGTTTATTAGGCACCCAAGATGGAGAGTTAATGAATTGCCATGGCAGCAATGGACGTTGGTCAGTGAAGTTATAGTTGAAGCAGGAAAACAGAGGTTGGATAAGTGGAGTTTGATGGGTAGGCTTGGGAATAAGACGAGGCAGCTGATTACGAAATGTGCAGCATGGATGAGGCCTGATATCATATACGTTAAGAGACCTGTTTATCAATGTAGATTTGAGCCTCAAGATGACTTTTTTAATGCTTTGGTGCCTTTGCTTGATCCAGAGACAGAGAGGGAGTTTTTGTTTGAGTTGGAAAATGACGATGGGAGGGTTGAGGCGTGTACTTATTTTGGTGGGTTGTGCAAGATTGTGAAGGTGAATCCTAAGGCGTTTGTGGATGATGTGGTAAAAGGTTATGAGAAGTTGAGTGATGAGAAAAAGTCTAAGTGTTTGGAGTTTTTGCTTGGGAATCATCCGAACGAGTTATTGCATCCATATACGAAAGAGTGGAAGGCTAAGTTGGAGGAAATGGAGATGGGCTGCGACGCGCCAGATGATGAAGATGATTTTGGCGGTAGAAATGGGGAAGCAAAAATTATTGATTGGATTGAAGATGATGGGGTGGATGATAATAATGATGACGATGGTGATGACGAGGAAGATGATCAAGATGATATTGTTTTGGACGTAGAGGGTAGTGTGGATGATGAAATTGGCACAGAAGAAGATGATGATGACGAGGAGGAGGAGGAGGAGGAGGAGGAGGATTTAGGTCCAGATGAGGACGAGAAGTATTGGGAGGAGGAGTTTAAGAAAGCAATTAATAGCAATGAAGGTATGGAAAGTCTTGCTAAACGAAGTATAGAGAGGTCTACCATGATGTATGAGAAGCAGTCGAGGTCAATGGAAGAGCAGGGGCAAAAGGAGTATTTTGATGATGGGGATGAAACGATAATGAGGCGTACTAGGGCAAAAGTTGGTGCAGAAGAGTGGAAACGGGTCGGCTATGGCCCATGGATGAAGAAGATTAAGAAGAGCAGAATTCCTCCTGAGCTGTTTCTGAGAGCTGCAGTGAGACCATTTACCTACAAAAATCTTGTAAAGGAGATCGTCTTGACTAGGCACGCTATTGTGGAAGGAGAGATTGGTGCCAAGAAATGAAGTATCTGATTTTCCAATGTATGAAGCTGTATGGGCTTTGGTCAGTTTTGAGATAATGCAGAGTGAGCTATTGCAGTTTATTCCAATATTTTGGGCTTTTCTTTTTGCAATGTTTGTGCAATTTGGAGTGTCAGTTGTGGCATGGGATGTATTTGCTAAAAAAACCAAGTTTGTTGCACTGATATTCTTGTAAGTTGCTCACACTGATTATGTGTAGGGCTGTATTTCGAGCAGAGCTCTTATCGATTCAAGCTCGAGCTCTTACTCGTTCGACTATGAAATCGAGCCGAGCTCGAGCTTAAATGGTAGGCTTGATAGGAAACTCGAGCCTAAATGGGCTTTGCTACATTTGGAACACAGATCTATTCGAGTTTTTATATGGTTTTTGAGTGTGTTTCTTATTTGGGTTTTGTATTTTGTTGAATCTTGCTTTGTTACTGGTTATTGCTTTGTTCACATGTAAAGATGAGTGATTTAATTGAGTCGAGAAACATAAATTGGTTTCCAAAAAAATAAAATCAAGTTGACGCGGCTATGAAACATCATGGTACCTTATTTTGAAACTATCAATTGATACTTCGTAATCAACTCTATTATTAAATTGAGCTCAGTCTCTGGAACTGGCAGTATGTCTCTGAACCTCTAAAAGATTTGCCAAACATATTCAATCTGTGAACTTATATTTTTATAAATATAATTATGGATGACCCAAAATTCATCAATAAAAATTTGCTATAATTAAATGAAAATTATGAAAAATGACTGAATTGCTATAATGCAGGTTCTCTAATGGCTTCTTCATCTACACTTGATGATGGCACTAGGTATCCTTTTGAAGGATTATCTGATGAAATATTTGAGGGCATCGAAGGGAATCACAGTGATGATGAAGACTTGGAAGAGGATAATAACAACAATGAGAATCCTGAACCTGAAATTAATCTACAAACCAAAAAACCAAAGAGGAAAACTTCTGAAGTTTGGGGAGCTTTTACTATAATTAATCTGATGATGGTACTAGGAGAGCTCGATGCAATTACTGTGTCAAAGACCACTCTTATCCCCCGTCTGGTGCTACCTCTCATTTGAAGAGACATGGATTGCTGTCCACAACGACCAGAAGGGCTACCTGCAGATGCGATTAAAAATTTGAAGTACAATCGTGAGAAAGTGAAGGAACTTGCGAGTCATATGGTTGTCTATCACGAGTATCCATTTATGCAGATGGAGCATGTCTTGTTCAACAAGTTTATGAGAGCAAACACTCCATATTGGAAAAAGATCAATCGGGTGACGGTGAGAGCTAGTTGCTTCAAAACTTGTGATGAGGAAAAGAAGAAGCTCACAGAATTGCTCCAAGATGTGAATAGGATTAGTATCACAACTGATTTATGGAAATCCGATTCACAAAGAATCAGCTACATGGTTGTGACGGGTTATTTTGTTGATGCTAATTGGAAATTACAAAAGTGTGTGCTTAGCTTTTGTAAGATTCCACCCCCTCGTAGTGGAATTTGCGTTGCGGATGCCCTACACAAGTGCTTTACCGAATGGGGGATTCAAAACAAAGTGTGTAGCATTACCGTAGACAATGCAACATACAATGATGTTGCTATGAGGTGTTTGAGAGCCACTTTTTCAGCAAGTCAAAGCTTAGTTTTGGATGGGAGCATCTTCCATGTGCGTTGCTGTGTGCACATAGTTAATTTGCTTGTGCAAGACGGGTTGAGTGAAATTGAAGATATCGTGTATTGTGTAGGACGCGGTGAGATACTTGTTGGCTTCAAAAGGCCGCCATATGGTGTTCAATGACATCAAAAGCCAACTCAAACTTTCTGGAAATGAATTGACCATGGATAGTCCGATGTGATGGAATTCAACATACTTAATGTTGGCAACTGCTTCAACATACTTAATGTTGGCAACCGCTTTAGAATTCCGAGATGCATTCTCCGCTTACGAAGATAGTGCCAAGTGCAGATGATCGGTTAAAAGTTCAAAAGGTATGTGAGTTTTTGGCCATTTTTAATGAAGTCACAAACATTATATCCGGAAGTGAATATCTTACTGCCAACTTATTTCTTCCTGAAGTTTAGAGAATAAAAGAACTCATAGAGAAGACGATAAGGGGTGATTGTGAGTATTTGCGGGATATAGCTGAGAACGTGAAGCTCAAATTTGACAAGTATTGGAGGGAGTGTAACATATTAATGGCTATAGCAACGATTTTGGATCCAAGGTACAGAATGGTATTTATTAGTTATTGTTTTCCACTTGTTTACTCCCCAACAGATGCCCCAAAGAATATAGAGACGGTTCACAACGCTGTATGTGAACTTTATAGAGTGTACGTCGCTGAACAAAGTCAAGATCAGAGTTCTCGAACAAGTGGTTCACAAAGCAGGGTTCCAAGTCCAAACATCAATGGGTTTTTGAGTGGAAGGGCTAGGTTTGGTTCGTTCATTAGAAGAAATATGACTATTCAGCCACAAAGATCAGAGTTGGAGGTTTACTTGGAAGAACAAGTTTATATTTGTGAAAATGATTCTCACTTTGATGCATTCGAATGGTGGAAACTGAATTCTCTCAAGTTTCCTATTCTAGCAAAAATGGCACGCGATATTTTGTCTATTCCGATTACTAGCGCGGCTTCAGAAGCCACATTCAGTGCGGGAAGTAGAGTAATCGATCCGTACCGTGCATCATTATCACCTGAAACCGTTCTTCTTTGTGGTGCTGATTGGGTGCGTGTACTTTATGGACTGAAGAAAAAAACTCAAGTAAGGAAATCATATATCTCTCTATGTCTTTGTATATACTTTTTAGCTAACTTATGTGCACTTGTTTCTTTTCTTTGTAGAGTGACAAAGAAGGCCAATAAACTTGGGTTGCAGTAGCATATTATTTTTGAAGAATATAATTTTTCTGAGTAAATCTCCTTTTTCCTCTGCTGCACTTATTTGATTCGATTCAAAAACATTATCTGTTTGTGTCAATTTATAGTTTTTTTTTTCTTAAATTTTCATTTTCTTTCCAAATTCCAAACATACCAGAAATTGAATAAGTTAGTTTGAATGCAGACAATGAAGACAAGGTGATTGAAAATGGCAAAAAGGTATCTCTCTGTATGGCTTCTTCTTTGTTTTATATGCTCAGAATTTTGAATGCCTTGATGGTTCCTTTTCTGGGAGAAGACTAGTAAATATATTCAAATGATTGCTTTGATTGGTAGTTTTGATAAATGTGTACATTTTGTTGTTCCCAGCTCTGGTTTTAAATGGTTTTTTTTTTTTTTTTAATTGATAGTTAGTTTATTAAGGTCAAATTCAAGATTAAACTCTTTTACTGGAATTGTTTTGAGCAGGAAAAAATACAGACTTACTAGCAGGTTTACCATTTCCATTAGCTTCAGTGCATTGAATATTGCTTGTGCATAAGTTCATAAGTTGAAAGAAATTACTGGAATTAGATCTAATATCAGCCAAAATTTATTGTCAGCCAAGATTTTAGTTCTTTTATGCACCATTTTTGTTGGGTCATAAGTTTCTCAAACTGTGTATGCCACTTTTGGACAAAATCCCGTAGTTGGATTTTGCGTTCATGGACGTACTCGATTGTTTCTGTGCGACACTGAGAGCTGTCCAGAGAGAATGATCCTTGCTGCACAATTGTTGACTGGCTTTGGTGATGTATTTGCATGGTCTCCCATGTTGTAGCCATCCTGCAATTACACAAAAAATGGTCATGCCTTTATTTCAGTAGAATGCGGACCACATAAATTACTTTACTCGCAGTTTCTGGCGAAATAATGAATATATTCCCTCCCCACCGAAAATATCTTAAAATAAAAATATAATGAACTCTCACAAGTTGGAATCTTGTTCATAAGTTTCGACAATCTGTTTTACGGGAGTCTCATTTTGATTATGAGTAAATTATCTAAATATTTTTTATTGTTCTTGAAAATCTTTTGCATATATAATAATCTACTTCTGATCGCTGGTGGTGCACACGCTTTATTCTCCTGACAATCTTAATGGAATGCTGCCTACATATAACAAGCACAATCATATTAGAGAAATATCTTCTCGTCATTGAGCTGCAGCATTTTCATCTTGCTACTCTTTTTGACGCTTTAAATTACTCAAGTAGTTTTTGTAATGTGATTTTGTTTTTGTTGATTTGGAAAAAAGGCTTAGCTACTTGCCAAATCCTGAAGTTTCCTTGTAGTTTGGGATTATCTATGTATTAGTTCTTTCTATTAATCCAAGAGAACCCATTTGGACAATCAAGTTTTATATAGCTTCTAAATCCTGACATCAGTTTTCTTCTTTTTATAATTTTGTAAGAGAAGCATTCAACTGTGCTTACCAAGTTTTCTGATATTGGAAATTTCAAACAATCTAAAGCATTAATTTAAATTGGAGATGTTGGTCTTCTTTGTATATCTCTTTTCATTAATTTTTTAGAAGAATACAAAGTGAAGCCAACAGTGCTAGTAATTGAGTTGCACTGTTGCAACATATTACTCTCTTGCTTGTAAAATTGGAGATAATAAAATTAATAGATATTGGTTACAATTTTAACATAAAATAAAATAATTTTTGACAATAGTTTGAATGTGATATATAGCTTAAATAATTTTTGACAATAGTTTTGATTATGTGGTGCAATGTGAAACAAAAAACATAGTTAAGAGGTCTAGTTTGACACAAAAGAAAGTGTAGGATGCAGTTTGAAACATTGTGTATACTTATTAATCTCAAAATGAATTTTACTCATAATTTTTTTATTGAAAGTTAAAAAGCCTTTACATTTTATTTATTTGTTTGATACTCCATTCGGTCCAAAATTATAGATAAACTTTTAATGTAGTACATTTGTGAAATTATAAAATTTAAATTTATAATAAATACAGTATATTTTATTTTGATTGATATCAAAGTCAATATCACAAATTATGTACATAAAATACAAATAGCTACCGACTTTAAAATTTTAATATTAATTTAGATTTTAAGATTTCACACCTTAATTAAATGCTATAAAAGGAAAAAAGAGAAAATTTACTTTCTCATTAATTTCATTAATACCATATAATGCTAGAACTATTGTTACACTTAATGCTGGCAGGTATACTGTGCAAGGTAAAGTTGGTCACAATCTGAACAATTTGAACTCTAAGGTAAATTCTTTATGAATTCTAAAGTACTCATCTTAATCAAGAATTGGAAAATAAAAAGAGTAAATTTGGGGTCTCAATTCCTATAAACGAAATTGGATCACACATAAGTTGTCAATCAAAACATGTACGAATAGAATGAATAAAAAGAGTAAAGTTGGGGTCTCAATTCCTATAAACGAAATTGGCTCACATCTAAGTTGTCAATCAAAACATGTATGAAAAGAATAAAATATTGACCAACATATCTTGAAACTCGTACTATTTGTTAATCATAGTTCATGTACTCGATTACCATAAAAAATATATCGTTAATACCTCTAAAAAAATAATATATACAAATACTCTATCCGTCACATAATATTAGAGCAATATTTTATAAAATTAATTTTTAATATTTTTAAATTTAAAGTTATATAAATTTATTTATTTATAGTCAATATAATTGCGTACATTTAAACTATTTGAAAAACACTATTTGCTACAACAAGCAATATTTTTCAAAACTCAACTAAATTAATGTTAATTTGATTTTTAAAAATGTTTAAAATTAACATCTAAAAATCAATAATACTCTTATAATTTGGATCCAAAGTAATATATAACAGAGATGAATAAGAGAAGTGAGGCTCATAAAAACTCTCAAAAGCATACCCTTTCTAAACTGCTACCTCAACTTAGTCCGGATAGAGTTAATAGAGAAAAGCTAAATCATTTACATTTAAGGAGATTAGCCTTAATCAATGAGCTCCCAAAACAGCCAGGGATGTGGAAAAGTGAAACCCCTCCATAATCAGCAATTATAGTATCTGCTAATAGAAATTAGTTACTCTCAAAGTATTCTTCTGGAACATAGAATTTCAATCCGATAGCCTGCAACCACAGAAGAATAGGATAATTTACTTCATAATTGGTATACGTATTTTGAAATGGAAAGGAACTTCAGTGTTGCAACATCAAAGATAATACGCGAGTTTGTGACATGTAAAAGTTTGTATTCATCAGTCATCTTATAAAGCTTGGATGAATTAAAGGAACCATTTCGTGCGATATTATGTAAATCAACAAAATAGATCATAAATAAATCATATTTATGGCTCAGAATGTGAACCATTCCTTCGTATTGGGAAAAAAAGAGAAATAAAAGTGAAGTTATCACTAGAAGCACCTTTGCGAATCCAATATCAGCATCACTATGATCATCAGGTCTCCCAGCCGCATCGCCAACATAAAAGGATCTACAAAACAGACATAGCAATTTTATATCAAAATAATGTTTCTCTACTAGTATAGCTTAGACTAAAATACTAAGCAGTGGAATAAAATTGAGAACAGATGTGTTAAAAATATTGGCCAACAACTTAACAAAATCCCGTGCAGAGATTACTGGATGCATATGACCCAGAAATCGAAAGGCTTAAATATATTGAGAAAAAAGGAAACTTGAAAATTACTGATCCATTTCAATCGGAATGCCAGAGTTGAAACACTGGTCCATAATGCGCCACATCCCAGGTTCAGGTTTGCGATAGGGATCATCTACTTTACCACCACCAGATTTACCCATCCCACATGCTATGAAAACCTGCATTTAGATGATTACATATTAACTCAATGCATACTTCCATAGCTCTCATAATTTTCATTACAAACTAAGAGACCGTTCACATAAAATTAAGACACTTAAGGTCTTCACATTCTAAACATGACTAAAAAATGGCAAACATGTTCCTGGTTTACTGAACACGAAGTTTGAAACAGATGGATGATGTGAAACTGACTCCTACTAGTGAAACTGATTGGATAAACCCACCCAATGATGGTAGCTGCTAGGTGAATCAACTAGAAACTTTGGCGGTTATGTCCTCGTAATATAAAAATAAAGTCAATAAACCCTTAACCAAACCACAACCCTGAAGGTAAGTGCCGATAGTTAATATTATCTGATGTTACTATGCATATTCTTAAATATTTCATTTTATGAAGAGTAGAGGATAAACCCTCATCTTTCCAAACGTGTAAGTAGACGACGGACTATGCGGCTGTAAGCCTCCAAAAGAGCTGAGCTTCTCAAGCTTGGCTCGTTAAGGTAAAAGAGATTTTCTTCGGGTGTGGCTCATTTAATGTGCTTAAACAGGCTTTTAGCGAGCCCAGCCCAAGCTTTTCGTGAAGAATTTGAAATATTTAAGTTATAGAGCCTTAACGAGCCAAGTTGAGTTTGGCACATTAAGTTAAACGAGCTTTCTTTTTGAGCTCGACACGTTAAGCTAAACGAGCTTTTTATCGAGCTTAAACTAAGCTCACGCTTGTTCGTGAAGGCTCGGCTCATTTAACATCCCTGATGGACTCTATAACAAGGACTGAAATGGCAAAAAGAGGAAAACCAAAGAAAAGAAATAAAGAACATTACATGTTCCAGGTTCAGAAAAATAACAATTATCAGATCAAAATTTCCTTCCATCTCTTTAAACACTAAAAAGATGCCAATATTTCCTTTAAACTAGGCAAAGCTCATTGTAAATCCTGGTCATATCAAGAGTGAGAATGAAATGACTGGGAAGAGCTACCTGAATAGGGAGTTCCACTTTCTTGATAAAATTATTGAGGCGTCCAAGTTTTGAGTCCACAGCAACCTGTCTCTTTTTCGTCCAGCGGCCAATATTAGATTCATTGGTGAAAATCACCTATTAACAATATTGAAAAAAAAATTATGAAAGCTAATATAACAGAGGAAATGGTAAAACCAAACATTTAAAATTGACCGACTTAGTTCAGCATAGTAATCTAAAAACAGGCCGCCACAGTGACAAACTCTTATTTTGCCTTTTTCTCTGCTTTAAAATTCCCACCCCCACTTCTTAAAGCTAAGAAATTGAGTGAGTTAAAAAAGGAAAAGAAGCAAACCAGCTTATAGCCATCATTGTACAAACTTCGCAGCCTCTCTGGTATTGAAGGATACATAAGAGACCACGCATCTGCACCTACTCTGCAATCAAAGAAGTATATAATTACATTGTAAGGATGAGCTAAATTAAGATCCCAATGGTGCCTGAAAATACACAACATGTCAAAACTGTCCAAGAATGATAAATTATTACAAAATAAGTTGTCATATGTCATTGAGGAAATAACATAGAGCATTGATTAACAATGTTCAGATGATATCACAAAAGAGGAAGTATCAACATGCTCACTGAATAGCAAATGTTTTCAATCCAACAAGAAGATTGTTTACCAGAATAGCTATTGTAACTGAAGTAGATTTGGTTCAAAAACAACGTTCAGATGATACCACAAAAGAGGAATTGTAAACATGCTCACTGTATAGCAAATATTTTCAGCCTGAGAGCAAGACTGTTTACCAGTATTGCTATTTTTTTCTCCCATTCAAATAGTATAGCTATTGGAATTGAAGTAGATATGGTGGAGGCGACATTTATCATTTAAAATCAATTTAAGTTTAAAGTGATAATAGAAGTGCCACATTACAATTATTCATATAAGTTTTTTAAGACAAAGTGTATGTTTAAGTCAAATAATCCTGAAAAACAAAACATTAATTCAACATAGTGATGATTAGTTTTCTCAAAGAATTCATCCCTAAATTCCTTTTTGATAAGCATCCAGTAAAATTATGTTGCTTCTAAGAGAAGTAAATCCTATTGTAGGTAAAGTAAGTTACAGGTTAAATGTTGCACTACTCAGTTCAGAGTATTGTTCAGACCCTGTTACACGTACCCATCACAACGCCATTCACCTTGGTCTCTTCATCCCATCATTAATACATCTATTTTAACAAGACATAATCATAAAATCTCCAAGATTGAAGAAGCCATACCTCTTCACAGATGTGTTTACAAGGCAGCCATCAAAATCAAAAGCAGCAATTTTACTCGAATCATTGAGACCCTCATCCTACAAAAAGTGGGAATAATAAACCACATGTTGCACTTCTTCGAACATGCATATCTTACAAGATGCCATGTCAGAATGTAAATGCATGTCTAAGAAGTGTTTATGCCATGCCAAAATGCACATGCAACATAAGTCTGCAATAACAAGTGAATCTCTGTGGAGGGTATTATTTATTTAAGCTGTCCATTCATTAGAAATGAGTTCAAATAGTCAACTAAATAGGAGAAGCATGGAATTGAAATAGAAGGGGTTATTAATTTACCCAAAACCAACGAGCAATTACCATAAGTTTCATGACCGAATGAATGACCATACAAGAAGTTATGGTCAAAATGCGCAAAAACAAAAACTCTCCACTGTATTTCTCTCGTTTTCAATCCAGGAAAAACTAGAGCTTAGTTGCATATGACTGATGTATGTAAGGTTGTAAACCTTAGTTTTCACAAGGGATCAAATAGAAGCACTACATATTTCACCAAATGCACTCCCCGTTAAAGTGCATAATTTGTTCCATTTTAACCTTGTAGCACTGAAATTGGAGTGCATTTAATCTCTCTCTTATCACAGTACTTAAAAACAATTATGAGAAAATCACTAAATCAGTTTGAAAATACAATTCATAAATAACGAATATCTCACCCGTTCAAGAAATATGATTGTCTGGAATGCCTTCCACTTTGGTAACAGTCTAGCATCCTAAGCCAGCAATCCACAAAGAGATAAGTAAATTCAAGGTACGAGAAATTTGATATTAACAACACAACACAACATCACACTGTAACTATTACTACTTCTTAACATCGAAAAGCATAAATAGTAATAACTTAGTATGCTTGAACAAGGAGCAGAAGAAATAAAATAATACATGGAAAGATTTTACCTTGTACTTGTCCTTAATATCGTCCATTGAAAAACTCAAGTCTGCCAAAGCTGGGGACAACTAGTAACAATTCAATCACAAATAGGTTAGAAAAGTGTGCAAGTAATGCAGCAAAGTAGCCAAACAGAGAATAACAAAGTCTAAGAACAATTAAGTGGAACTATATAGAATTTCCTGTGAACAACAGCCCCACAAGACTGTAATCTGAATAGAACATTCAAAAACTAAAGCCATAACAATTAAAAGAGTATTTATACAAACCTATCAGCATGTAGTTGCCCTAATATAGTCTAAGACAACTCAAGTGACACACATGACGAGCACGACTTTTTAAATTAAAAGAATAGCATAAAAGAATATAACGAGAACCAAAAAAGATAAACTGCTGCTGTTTTCTTTTGCTCCTTCATAGAAAAAGAACGCTAACAAATTTAAAATCTTAAAATCAGATTTAAAAATTACATCAATGAGTCAAAAGGCCCCCCATAGAGAAAAACAGAGTTGATACACAACAAATCATCCCAAGAATTCTATATCCACCCAGAAACAGCAATCCTTACTTTTTTCTTCTTTGAACATTGATTTTCTTCATCTTCATCTTCGTCTCCATCTCCATCATGAATCTGTTGATGAAAAACTAGTGCAAATGTACAAATAATTACAAGTTGAATGATAACAGAAAATAAGATCGCTTGGCTTTCAGACCTTAGAAAATATCTCTTTTCCTGTCTTAACTGTATCTTTAGCTCCATCAGTGACCTGCAATATTCAGAATTTTGCAATTCGGCGGATGCTGATAAAATATAGGTACTGAACTATGAATGAGAATTACATACAAACAAACACACACGTATAAAATTATATATACGCATAAATATAGAGATTGATCCATAACCAACGGTGGCTATGGAATGTTTTGCAGCCAACATATTTGGAATTGTGCATCTTGATATGGACGGTCAGGATTTTAAGTGGACTCCGCTAGACTGTCTAGCAGACTTACCATCCACTAGATTGTCTGGCGGATGCTACTTATAATCCTGACCTTTCAGGATTCAAATGGACAAATACATGTGTTGGCTACAAAGTGCTCCAAAGCCAGAGATGGCTATAGAATGGCCCCCCCTATAAACATATATAGGCACATCATCCTTGGGAACAATACTACTCTCTGCATCCTTGGTGCAAAATAACATGTCCTGCATAGTTTGAAATCCCTTTTCTAGAACCAACTACCCACATAAAATTGGACTTTAGTATATGTACATAGGTTGAGTGAGCCCAACACCTTGAGAAGGTGACAGTTTCCAATCTTGAATGGAAGATTACTGAAGAAATCCTGTAAGGTAGCTTATTGCTTTTAAGGATCTGATGGTATAATGAATAATCTCTTTTCACTCCTTGGAGCTTAACAATTCAAAGAGCAGAATACTCGTTTTGTTTTAACCATCAACCAGACAGTTTACTCTCATAGGCAGTTTCAATCCTTTATGGATACATGCACTACATCTCTCGTATAGCTAACAGTAAAACAGTTGATCAAAAGATTTAGCAAGCCATTGCAACATAATCTTCACATAGAACAGGCACATGTTATTGTACTGTCAAAACAATATTAGGCACCACCAGAGCACAGTACAACTCTAATACTCAATAGTACAGTGCCGTGAATTGAAATGTCACTTACTGAAGCTCACATTAGCAATCCCAAAACCTGAGTTCATACCTTTTCCTCACATTGGTCCCTGTGCTCCATTAATTTCTTCAGTGCTTCCTGATCAGCACTCTGTAAAATCAGAAAATAGATTACTAATTTACTACCGTTTCACAAAAATAGTCACATTTATCAAACAAAAAAAAAACGCAAATAGAGTTCCTATTTTCATTGATTGTAGTATAAAATTAGACAACGTACTCGAGATTACTATCACACACTCATTCTAATGCCATCTCAACTACTATATAATAAGTACCAACCTCACATAGTTTTGGGGTAAAGAATTAAGGAAAATATATGCTTATTATTTATTAAATTTTCAAATGCAAAATTAAAAGCTGACGGAAAACCAAGTGATGCCATTTGGTCATATCGAAGCCTCGCGAGTCTCTTGTGACTAAACCCAACCTCAGAGTTTTTGCATCGATTGTCTTCGAGCATTTCTCGCACGATGACCGATTGGACTTGGCGTACTCAGCGATAATCTTTGAAGAAGAAGTCGACATTGTAGAAATGACGAGGAGATGGAAGCTAGGGTTTTTCGGGGTGAAGAAAATTGATCTGGGGAAAGTGCTAGGGTTTTGGGGTAATGAGTACGGAGGGCTAGATTGTTAGGGTTAGCATAAGCTGAAGTCAAAGGAGGCAAGCTATTGATGCAGTGATTAGAATTAGCTTTTAAGGGAGGCAGTTGAAGAATTAGCTTAATTCCCACAATTTATCTGGTGCAGGCGTGCAGCATCATTGACTACTGTGGACCTATGGTGGTGTGACAACGAAGTGGAATAAAGTCGAATATGATTTTTTTTTATAATTTATGGATAATTTTTTTTCGGTCTATGATATTTATATGGAAAAAAAAAATTGATTAAATTTTTTATTATTTTATCTTAATTTTAGGTTAATTTACTTCGACGAAAGGCAATAAAATTGTCTGAACTATTGTGATTGAAATAAAGTTAATGTATGATTCGTTTAACTATCAAGTCAAGTACGAATACGAATCGAGTCGGAGTAGTTTGAAATTTTCGAGCGAGTAAAAAATAATAATTTAATAAAGTCCCAGTAAATTAATTGAACTTTAATGTATACTCGTATTCTTCTCAATAATATTTTGAATCGAGCTCGAATCGAACTTTTTGTCACCCGAACCATTTGATTCTACTTTCAGCCTTATGTTTGCTTGTGGGGATGTTTCTAACATTTTTTTTTTTTTTTGAAAAACAGATATTAATTTCGATTGAAAACGGAGAACAATTCATTGGTTTTTTTTTTTAAATAAAAAAAACTTCATTAACACATTATACGTTACTCATTACTCCATGTTCCACAATAAATTTGTTTTTAAATTGTATGAGTTAATTTAAAATATTTTTAAAATTAAAAATGATTAGATCAATTATAAATCAAAAACAATGTATTTTAATAAGTAAATATTTTTAACTAGTTTCCAACACTCATGCACTAAAATTAAATCAGATGAATTTATATTAATTTTAAATTTTAAAAATTATGTTTTTAAATTTTAAAAAATAATATATTTTTGTGAGAATGAGGGAGTGATACACAATTAGCAAGTATAAGGCACACAAAGAGTAATACACGATTAGCAAGTATAAGTCACACAAAGTAATTCATTTTTTCCCCTGAAATAAACCAGTACTCTAAGTTTTTGTATGTATTATTCTATTTCACAAGTCGCCAACACACATCTAAAATTACAACTTTAATAGTCCATAATGCTATAAAAATCAGAACTTACTCAGGCACTAACAATATGATCAGCAATCCCAAAACTGATTCATTCATACATTTTTCTAGGATCGGTTGGCGTTTTCCATCAATTTCTTTAAAGCTTCCTGATTACTACTCTGTAAAATCGGAAATAAATTACACTCCTGTTCTAAGATTAACTATTACTATTACTTTTTAATCCATCCATCCCAAAATTAGAGATTTATTTTAATTTAGACTACAAAGTAGAGAACAAAACCTTGAGCGATGAGAATCCACCAATTGACTCGACAGAAGGAATTGAGGTGGAATCGAAGGGGAGACAGGTCAAGTGATGCCATTTGGTCATATCAAAGCCTCGCGACGAGTCTCTGGTGACTAGACCTAACCTCAAAGTTTTTTCATCGATCGTCTGTGAACATTTCTTGCAAGATGACCGTTTCGACTTGGCGTATTCCGCAATAACCTTTGAAGAAGAAGACATTGATTTAGCGATGAAGAAAATTGATTTGGGGAGAACGCTACAAACTTGGGGAAATGTACAGAGGGCTGTTAGGGTTAGCATAAAATTGAATTAAAAATACGAAAGTGTTACTGATTCTGAGATATAGTAGTGGTCAACGGTTATTTATTTAGCTTATAGTTATTTATTTATTAAAAAAATTTAGTTAAACAAATATTTATTAATTAATTTTTTAAAATAAATTAATAATATCATTATATTTAATTTATAAGAAAATTAATTAATAAAAATTATTTATTTTAAAATAATTAATTTTTAAAAATAAACTATAATCAATTTTAATCATTAAAATCAAACATACACTATAAACTTGTTTGATACAACTTATTTCAAAATATATTATAAAATTTTTATTAATTAAAATTTTTTTAACTAAAAATATATTTATTAACCAATTTTTAAAAATAAATTAATATTATTATTATATTTAATCTATAAAAAAATTTAATTAATTAAATAATTAATTAATTTTTAAAAATAAGTTATAATCGATTCTAATTGTTAGAACCAAATAAGCCCTATATATAGTTCTGAATTCTATTCAACCTCACAGTGAATTTAAATTATTCGCACCAATAATATATACCCTTAATATTATTTAATATTATTTTTTATAAATAAGTTATTTTAAGAAATATGTTAAATAAATATTTAAAATAAATTAAATTATTAAATAAATTATAACTATTTCGAATTAATTGCTACATTAACTAAACTACTTAAGTGTGAAGAGAGAGTTATCTAAAAAACAAATATCAGTATTATTATGTTTACTTCATAATTTCTTAAATAGTAATAAAGCAGTATTTAATAGTATGTTCGAGGAAAGCAATTCTGCTGTTGATTGCCGCAAAATTTGGCCACGATTGTAATTTTCTGTAACCCTTCCTTGCACAAAAAATAAAATAAAATAGGATTATGCGAAATTTTATTATATCAATGTCTCATAGCATAAGGCTCTGTTTTATACATTTTATTTTAGAATAAAAAATTTATTAATTAAAATTTTTAAATAAATTAAAAATAGTATTATATTTAATTTATAATTTTTTTACAATTAATTAAATAAATATTTTAAAAATAAATTATTCTTAAAAATAAATTATAATTAATTTCAAATATAGACTATAAATTGTGTAAGCAAACACACCCAAAGTCAGATATTCCCCGTGTTTAATATATAGAGTTTCAGTCATTTATTTTTATTTTACAAAACAGAATATTTTTTATTATATTATTCAAAATTATAAATTAATAATAAAGATTTAACTTTAAAATAATAAATTTAGTACTATATATTTAAAAATAATAAATACTTTATTTTAATACATAAAATATTTTAAATCATAAATGTATAACTAAAATAAATTAATTCAGTTTTATTTTTAAAATTTATAATTTGTGAATTGATTTGGAATTAAATAAACTAATTTCATAAAACTCTTTCATAGGTAAGACTTTTTTTTTTGGGGGGGGAAAGATCATAAGAGTACATAATGGCATAATATTATTAAAAATTCATTATATTTTATTTTACGGAATCATTAAATTATACTAGTATTATTTGTGTATAAATTTCAGAATGTGTTCAAGATTGACGACCCTTTATTGGTATTGGATAGAGAGAGAGAGAGAGAGAGAGAGAGAGAAAGAGAGGAAGAGAAGAGAGAGAATGGCAGGGATGATAACTCAGGACTGGGAGCCGGTGGTTGTCCGGAAGAAAGCTCCCAACGCCGCTGCTCGTAAGGACGAAAAAGCTGTCAACGCCGCTCGTCGTTCCGGTGCCGAGATCGAAACCATCCGAAAATGTATGGCCCTTCTCTCTCTATAAATATTCCTACTTTTACTTTTTTAGGGTTTTGATTCTCCTTCATATTGCACTAATCGTTCGATATAAACTGTTCCCTTGGCATACATGTGATGTATATCTATATAGCGAGATAGATAGTATCTAATTTTTCATTTAGGGTTTGATTCCTTGAATGATTACATGGTATGTTATAACATGTGCTATTCAATTGTTTTTATTTTATTGTAGATGAATATAAATCATGTTGAGTTCAAACTACTAATGAATGATCTGATATGTATATTGATTCGTGAAAAGTTTTGATGTGGTCTATGAATTGCTCAAGAATCAATGAATAATTTGCTTTTGAGAGCTATGTATTTCGATGAATTAGTATAACTGTCCTTTGGGTGATGCCCCAGTCTCTGATAACGCTGCTGTTTTACTCGGACTAGTAATACCTTGAGCCCGTATGTGATGTGGGCCCTTCGTAGGGTGTAAGGTGGATTGAAGCTTAGAGATGATTTAGATATCATTTGGTTGTGTCGATCAGGTGTATCCAGTGTTCGTAGTAGACTGGTAGCTTCGGTGAGTTTTGGGGGAGAATTAGCTTCTTCGTTATGAGCCTTTGATGATTTAATTTTTTGTTGCCGAGGATTTCAGGATAAAGGATGGGGTTAAGGATTTTTGCATGAATTTTTCATGGTAGCATAAATTTTCTTGTGCATTCTGCTGTGTGGACTTCCTGCTAGTAACTTCCATCTCTCAAAGTTGGCAACTTTAAGGGTACGTTACTTGTAAAAAAGGAGGTTCTTAAATCATATCAGTTATTTGGTGACTTTGATAATAGAGGATTCTGCCATATTGTTGCTATTAAACCAAGTTATATGGTTTACTCGTATGTTTCTTGTAAGATGATCATCTTCGGATTAAGTTTACCTTTCATGTCTGTTCGGGTAAAACTATTCATGTATCTATGCTTTGATGTATGCAGATTTTATGTTTAATTTTAGAGCTAGGGCAGTTCCAATCCTACTCTATATGATGCATAATTTCTTTCTGCAGTATTTTTTAGTTTTTGCATAGATTAGGAAAAGAGGATGCTTCTTTTGCTTATACTCTTTTATTTTCTCCTACAGCAACTGCTGGCTCGAACAAGGCCGCCTCTAGTGGTACATCTTTGAACACCAGGAAGCTGGATGAAGACACTGAGAATCTGGCTCGTAAGTCATGTTAATTGTTTTAAAATTATCTCCTGATATCCCTTCTATTTTATTGTTGTGCTTAATTGTTTTCATCTCAGTATAACCCTCTTTAGGTATGAAACTTGCTGGCCTACCTCGGTAGATGACAATACCTCTATGCACTAACCCATGAACTAGGAAGTATTTTTACTGTTTGTCTATTCATTTCCCTTCTAGATATTATATGTTGCATGTGAATGGTAACACATTCAAAGAACTTTTGCTGTCTTAATTCAAATTTGAAATTATATGCCTGTCAGTGTACATTATTGCAACATTTGACACAGTAGCTTTAGCATCTATGAGTCTCCAACTGAGTGTTGCCTCTTTTCTGGCCATGCTTTCATTAGTGGAGGGCTGGACTATGTTCCACTTAATTTTGAAACTAAACTAACTTATTGTTACTCTTCTGTTGCTTGACTTCTTATGCAACTTTTAAATAGTCAAAATCCAAACTCGTCCTCCTCTAACTGATGAAATAGTTGTCAAAAATTACCTATAAAAAAATACATGTCAAAAACTGCATTGCCAGTCTTCCAGGCTAGTTTTTCATGTCGTAACGCAGAAACAGTTTTTCTTTGCTTTGGAGCAGCCTTGCTGTTGTTCCTTTTCTCCCCCTTGATAGAACAGAAATATAGAGATAAAGGAAGATGAAGACACCAATTTTAGTAATTTGGCTTACTCACAAATGTGTGAGAGACATTCTATTTATAGTGTAAATTACATTCTATGGAATCATTAACAACTAATAGCCTATAATCAAGGAATTACAAGTGTGACAACAATCTGTCAAATAAACTAAAAGAATAATTCTAGCCTAGAATCGAGTAACTTGATTTACTTTCAGTCTAAATGATTTTCGTCACATTTTAAATGATTTCAAATCATTTAGAAGAGAGATTCATGAGAATCAAGATTTCCAAATCATCTAGGATCAACTTTATACAGTGGATAAGATATCACAAAATTATTGTTACTTGATATGCACTTCACTAAACTTGGAAATACACATTGGCTTGACAACCCCCCCCCTCCTCCTCCTCCTCCTCCTCCTCCTCTCTCTCTCTCTCAAGGCAAAGGGGTTATAGGAACGACTTTGAGCTTGGGCTGAAAGAATTCAAATCGAGTTGTGGAGAGTCCCTTCGTGATTGTATTAGCAAGGTTGTCATCAGTTGATATAAAATCCACTTGCACTTCTTTATGAGCAATCATATCACGAACAAAGTGGTAATCGATTTCAATATGCTTTGTACGTGCATGAAATACTGGGTTTAAGGCTAAATATGCAGCACCTACATTATCACACCAAAGCATGGGCATATAGGGAGTGGGTTGACCAATTTCAGTGAGTAAAGAACGTAGCCATTGAACTTTTGCAACAACATCTGCTAAAACTTTGTATTCAGATTCAGTTGATGAACAAGCAACGGTCTTTTGTTTACGTGAGTCTCATGAGATAAGATTCGTCCCTAAGAACGCGGCAAATCCAGCAGTTGATCGACGATCATCAGGGCAACCTGCCCAATCTGCATATGTGAAGGCATATAGGGAGGGTTTGGAATAACGAGATATTAATAGTCCATGAGATTTTGTACTTTGAAGATAACGCAAAATGCGTTTCACGGTTGTCCAATGAGCCTCAGTCGGTGAATGCATAAATTGGCAAACTTTGTTTACTACAAAAGCAATGTCAAGACAAGTTAGGCTAAGATATTTGAGTGATCCAACTGGCTGTCGATACTTGGTGGGATCACTGAAAAGTATGCCTTCATGCTTGGATAGTTTGGTTGTTGGTGAAAAAGGTGTGGTTACTGGCTTGGAGGTGCCCATATTAGCCTTAGTAAGCAAGTTTTGAATATACTGTTGTTGTAAAAGGACAACTCCGTTTTTATGTGGAACTACTTCGACACTAAGAAAGTAGTGCAAGTTTTTCAAATCTTTGAGGAAAAAAGTCAAGCCAACTGCATTTATAAGTTTAGTAATATGCAAATTGAAGTCCCCTGTAATAAGAATATCATCCACATATATTAGAACAAAGAGTTGAACTTTAGAATTATTAAATATGAATAACGATGTATCACTTTTGGATTGAAAAAAGTTATGAGAAAGTAAAAATTGTGAGAGTTTTTCAAACCAGGCTCTAGGGGCCTGTTTTAGCCCATAGAGCGACTTATGTAGCTTGCAGACATGGGTCGGAAATGCTCGATCGATGAAACCAGGAGGCTTATTGACAAGGTGTAAAGGCCATCCTTACTCGGTCCTTGGAGAAGTGTACTCCGTGTTGCTCGGTCCTTAACAAGAAAATAATCAGGGTGAAATTCAAGAATACATCATTTTTTTTTGAAAATTTTTGAACTGATAATAATCTTTTTGTAATTTGTGAAACATGCAAAATATTAGTAAGTGAAAGATTTTTATTTGGTGTTTGAATAGTGCTAAATCTAACATTTAAGATTTTCAAACTTGGATCATTGTCGACTTGTAGACGGTCCGATCCTGGATAGTTGTCCACTGTGTGAAGACCGGAAATATCAGGTGTCACATGAAAGTTTGTATCTGTATCAGGAAACCATTGGGATGACATAAGAGAAAGAGGTGAAGGCACATGACCTTGGCGCATGGAAGATGGGTATGAGTGCGCAGCAAAATTTGCAGTAAGGGATGGAATAGAGTTGGAAGAGTAACATGGTTTAGCAGGCAAAGAACCACAATAATAACATTTTCATGCATGATGGTTAGTACCATGACATATATAGCAACGAATTGGGCGAGCATTTATAGAGTTAGACGGAATGAAATTATCGTCACGTCCACCATTATTAGAACGACCACGGTTGCCATTGTTACCACGTCCACGATTATGGTTATTTTTGGAATAATAATACAACCGATTTGGAGGACGACTTGTATGAGCAACATTTGCTATTGGTGAGGAGAGAGTAGCAATTGAACCTCCATTGAGAAAGTCATGGCTTCTAAGAAGCCCAAGTAATTCAGAATATAAGGGTGGTGAGACCCGAGCAAGATGAGTCGTGATAAGGTCTTTGTATTCAGGACGGAGACCACGATACACATAAATATTAAACTCATTAGTGCGCAAAGGACGTCCAGCAGTCGCGAATTCATCAGAACTTGTCTTGAGGCGCTGGAGAAAAAGGGCACTGGCTTCATCGGGCTTTTGCCCTTCTTGAAGTGTAATAAGAATATGTAGGATTCTAGTTTGAGAAGAGTCAGCAAAAGTTGTTTCAAGAGCATTTCATTCCAAATTGCATATGAGGTTAAGAAACCAACTATATGAGGGACAATGTCTTCACATAGTGAGGATATGAGAAGACTAGAAATTAAATTGTCTTGTTTGAACTAGGCAATAGCAGTTGGATTTGGTTTAATTTTGTCAGAATAGGAAATATGTATGGTGGCTAGGGGCAGGGGATGGATCCATCAATGTATCAAAAGAGATCTTGCCCACGAATATAGGGCAGAAGTTGGGTGCGTCACAATAGATAATTTGTTTGGTTAAGTTTTATGGTGAGAAAATGGTGTATCTGTTCGAATGAGGAGGAAGGCACGGAAGAGGCTGTGGCCATTGGCTCTGATACCATGATAGACAGAAATATAGAGATAAAGAAAGATGAAGACACAAATTTTAGTAATTCGATTTACTCACAAAAGTGTGAGAGACATTCAATTTATAGTGTAAATTGAATTGTATGAAACCATTAACAAATAGCTTAGAATCAAGGAATTATAAGTGTGAACAATCTGTCAAATAAACTAAAAGAATAATTCTAGCCTAGAATCGAGTAACTTTATTTACTCTCAGTTTAAATGATTTTCGTCACATTTTAAATAATTTTAAATCATTTAAAAGAGAGATTCACGCCTAGAATCAAGATTTTCAAATCATCTAGGATCAACTTTATACAGCGGCTAAGATATCACAAGATCATGGTTACTTGATATGCACTTCACTAAATTTGGAAATACTAAATAGCCTAGAATCAAGGAATTACAAATGTGACAACAATCTGTCAAATAAACTAAAAGAGTAATTCTAGCTTAGAATCGACTAACTTGATTTACTCAGTCTAAATAATTTTCGTCACATTTTAAATGATTTCAAATCATTTAAAAGAGAGATTCATGCCTATAATCAAGATTTCCAATTCATCTAGGATCAACTTTATACAGTGGATAAGATATCACAAGATCATGGTTACTTGATATGCACTTCACTAAACTTGAAAATACACATTGGCTTGACAACCCTTATGTTTCCTTTTGGCAAAGATTAGGTATATGATGTTTCTGGAAGTGATTTGAATTTAATGGTTACTTGATATGCACTTCACTAAACTTGAAAATACACATTGGCTTGGCAACCCTTATTTTTCCTTTTGGCAAAGATTAGGTATATGATGTTTCTGGAAGTGATTTGAATTTAATGAGTGAGGATCATATTTATGTATCAGTGCTTATCTGGAAGTGAGCAGTAGTATTAACATAATAATTATTAGCTGGCCTTCTCTTTAACTGAATGTAAGACAGTGGGCAGGAATTGTAATTGCGTGCAGTTTATTTTTATGGAGCCTTTCTTCTTTTCTTTTTTTTTTTTCTTCTTTTTATTAATTTTCATTTAACTAATTCGTACGCCCTCAATGCCAAAAGTAGAGATAAATTTCTAAAACGACGACGTTGAAGAAAAACTTCGATTTTAAATGTAGTAGGGATGCATCATAGTGCTCATTTTACTTAGAATATAATAATGGCATGTTGGGAACTTGATGACACTTTAGTGTCTGAAATTAGAAATGTATCTCTAGTTTTGAAATGGACTTAAAAGGAATATAACTCTCTCTAGTCTTGCGAAGGAGGTAATATTATGATGAATGAGGTTTTGTTCAGTGTTATCGATGATCTGCTAGACCATTCGATACAATCAGTTGTTTCAATGTCTTTCCAGCTTATCTATGCGTTATTGCAACTTATTATATACCTTTCCCCGTACTACATAGTTTCTGTAGTATGTCCTCTTATGTCTTGCCTTTTCATCTGAATCTCGCGCGTGCAGATGAAAAAGTACCAAGTGAATTGAAGAAAGCCATCATGCATGCTCGGAATGAGAAGAAACTCACCCAGGCTCAACTTGCTCAGGTCTCTCTCTCTCTCTCTCAAAATATTTATTACAATCTATTACCCCCTCCCTTGTCCAAGTAGCTGAAGCACATCTAGCCTCATTTCCTCCACAATTGTTTTTATTTTGCCTTGCAGATGATAAATGAGAAACCCCAAGTTATACAAGAGTATGAATCTGGAAAAGCCATACCAAACCAGCAGATAATCGGTAAGCTGGAGAGGGCTCTTGGTGCCAAACTGCGTGGAAAGAAGTAGAATAAGCATCAAGGGAGATGAAGGTTTGGCTCTTTCGCAAGTTGTCATGGGTCTTTTAGTCTTTAAAATGGTGGTGTAGTGTACAAAACCATTCTAGTTTTCCGCTGTTCTTAGTTACTGTTATGTTGCTGAATAATTTGGATGCGACTTGTGCGGTGTGAATATACTGAAAAGTTGAAAAATGCTTAAGATTGCTGTTTTTATTTTTAAATTGCTTGGAGCAGTGTTGAGTTGCTCTTTTAAGTTGCCCTTTTAATAAAATATTTCAAGGGGTTAATAAAATTGTTCCCCAAAGCATGGTGCCATTCTTCACCCCAAATGTTAAAAATGGTCAATTGTATTTAGAAAATATATAAGTAAAAGTCGGTTATTTTTTAGTTAGAAGTCGTCACTGGGCATGATTACACGAGTGGTGAGAGAAATATGAGAGGAAGAGTATACGCCGGAGAAGAGATTGACTCTTGCGTTGTTACACATTTCTTCGATTCATAAATCTAATTATTTACATGATTATATCATTTCTTTTATTATTTTTTTGCATTCTTATAAAGCTAATTATTGGGGAAAAAAATTAAAGTTGAAAGAAATGATAGTATTGAAGGAGTGAGGAAGCACTGCAGTCAGGAGTCCAGAGTCCTTGATTTTAAAATACAATATATTTCAATTAAAACTTAAAATCATCACCTGCTGATCATCTCTCAAATTCTCAATCCCTCAGTCCGCAACTTCGAATGCATTGACCATAAAATGTACTAGAAATAGCATAATAAAGTTAGTAACAGGATAACAGCTAATGGTTCTTGATCTCAAACAAAAATTTCTTTTAACTTCATTTTCACCCATAATAATATTTGTCATGCGAGCAGGTAGTCAAAGCAAAAATACGCAAATTTCTCTGCTCATTATCATTATCAGACAATCAAACCAAATTATCAATTCCAATAGCCAGCTTTTGTCTACTTATTTTTCCTAGTTACATGATGGATAATGTCACTTCGTCAAAATCAGCATTACCCAAAAAAAAGTGCCTCTAACAAATTCTCGAAAGAATGCTACTGCCGTACAGTAATGTCTTTGTACTGCTACTTCCAGCCAAATCATGAGTCACGAATATACACATTACATCAAACAAAAGGTGGTAACCCAGAAATACATGAAAGAGTTTTGAAAAGAAAAATGGAAAGAAAAAATAAATGGTTTCTGGATTAACATATAATATTAACAAATATAATATGCTCGCCAGTTCAAAGAAATACACACAATACAGGAGAATAATTTACTCGCATGCCAGTTTTGTGCCGAAACTGGTTAGACAAATAGCAAATGCCTGGAATGCCGACAACGGTTGCCTATAATCCATGGTGAAAGTATTGTCCCCTACTTTCCCAAACTGCAGCAAAACCGTTTCCTCGTCACCCTTTCCTCCTAGCTGACTTTGATCTAATGTTGCAACTAACTGAAAGTTTTTCACTGATGCAACTGTCACCCGACCGTGAAAATTTAAGCACCAGCACTGCAAGTGTTCGTGCCACCTTGGAGCTTTGTTTCTTAAAATTGTTTGTCCAGAAAGAGAAGACTCTGGCTTCTTCGTTGCAGAAACGTCCTGAGGTTTTTCGGTAATAATTTCATCTGAACAAGGGCATTTTAATGAACATATCATTCTCCTAGGACCCCTTGATTTCAAGAGGTTGAACTTGTAAGAGACTTGTCCAACCTCGAAGTTTCCGGCTGGGACTTGGGGGCTTATTTGCTTGCTTGCAAAACGACGCCCAGCCCTACTACTCGATGGCTTTGCACCACTGTGTGGAGGATTGCTATCATAGATAGTAAAGTTGGTTCCAAGGAAATCCGAGCTGCAGATAATAGAAATCACCATCAAAATTAGAAACAAAAGAAATTAGTAATTATCAAATCCACCAGGCAGGTTCAATTTAACCTGCTATAGTAGAAGCCCAAACTATTTTTGGAGTAAATGATAACAGTCTACCAAAACAAAGCCCACACTTTATCATATTTCCCCTTCCATTTTTATTTTCCTCACAAAATGCCTTACCTTAATTTTCCAACATACGCTTTGCTTCCTTGTGATAGATCATGGGAATCAAGTGATATAATGTACTCGGTGTTAGCACCATTTCTATACCTTCGAGCTGCCAATAGAAATTTCCCCTTGTCTGTAAATGCTGCAAAAGGTAAAACCCAGGAGATCAATGTTTAAGCTTGAATCTTCATATGGCACCAAAATGAAGGAAACAAACGCACAACAATATGCAGGTCAAAAAGTATTACACGCCATCATTCAGCAGTGAGTTAAGCAAACCAAATATTGAAACCGAAGCAGTGTAGAGGCAAAGTTTATAACCCTGCTGCTAAAATCCTTCATTATTTGCTTCGCAAGAGGCACAACTTCAATCTGCTCTTATACTAGATGAATTATCTTATTTTAGGTCCTAGGATGCAAAGAGAAGGGTAGACTAACAAAGAACCATTCTTATTCGATATCAGGCGAAATTAAGTAATCATCTAAAAAGTCTGAAGTTGATAAATACCTTTCATGAGGTACGTGCAAGCCTAAATGGATGCATTTAGGAATATCCTAAAAAGCTTCTGGTAGATTAGGAATGACGCTCTTTCAATTGTAGATTATTCAACCAAATCTCATAAGGAATATGCTGTTTTGTGGTCACTATCTGAAGTTGAGTAATCAAACTCCATTTAAACCCGTTTCAATCAAATCTAATAAATGGCCGTTCTAATTCAATATTGGGCGAATTAAGTAATCATCTAAAATGTTCAAAGTTGATACACACAAGCCTAAATAGATACGTTTAGGAATATCATCAGCCTAAATAGATACGTTTAGGAATATCATCAGCCTAAATGGATGTTTAGGAATATCGTAAAAAGCTTCAAATGAACTAGGAATGCTCTTACAATTGCATATTATTCAACCAAATCTCAAAAGGAATATGCTGTTTTGTGGGAATTATTTTAGTAATGAAATTCTCCATTTATATCCATTTAAGTAAAGCTAGATCAGAAATTGACAAAACAATACAATCAATTGAACTAGTAATTTCTATTAGCAGTTTGGAAAATAATTCTCAACAGTTGCAAAAGAAGTATACGGACAAACTCACAAGTCCAGGTATTCCCATATGATCAGCAGAATCATTCAACTAAAATTACTTACAAGAGGGGGTACGAGCAAGAGAAAGGTAAAATGTCCCATTCTTTTTGTTTCTTCTTATAAGACACTGGAGTGGAACTTCACGGGGACCAGGCTGCATCAGAAAGTAACAAATTAGTCAAGTTTTAACCATCAACCATATGTAAACCTTTTCCATCAACTAAAAACTGAAGTAATTTAATCAATATGTCAGATTCAGTTCAGTTCAGTAGGATCTGAAACAGGATTCAACCATGAGGATGGTAAATTCTGAATTTGTTGCAACGGGGCAAAAGTTCAATTTTTTTTTCAAACGTAAAAGGGATTAAATGATATAGTATTAACTTTTTCTTCTTTTTAATAGCATAGCTAATTGGCAGGTTAGTAAGTGTTCAATCACCACTGCAGAAATTTGGCTAGGGGCTCACTATGGCTTGGAGATGAGAATTCTAAATCTTGAAGTGGAAATGGACGCAAATACGGCCATCATTTTGATTCACGAGGAAGATATATCCACGCATCCAGATGGTAACCTAATCTTGGATTGAAGAAACTATCTAAAGAAGCCATGGAATGCCAAGCTTTGCCATACTTGGCAACAAGGAAATAGAGTAGCAGATAAACTTGCTTCCTTAGGACATCTATGTAACTTTCTTTAAATTTTTGTATGGATCCTCCTGTGGAAACTCTCACACTTATTGCAGATAATGTAACTGGAATTGGTTTTAATAGATTCTAGGCCCGGTTTGGACCTCCATTGCACCCAAAAATAATAATACATGCAGGTGAATTTGTCTCTGGAACCAAGTACATGCTAGCTAGCTATTTTATTAACCATACGACAGTCCTACAGTAGACAATGCACAACAATATTACTTATCATAAAAATTTATAAATAATCCCACAAACGAAAGCAAAACCCAGACAAGGGCAGGAAACAGAGAAGCCTATGCTTCGGACTATAGCTATAAATAAATTCTTGACCCTTTCACCTGCTATCCCATCAACCAAAGCCTAAATAATTTCAACTCATTGCACACTCGCCTACAAATCCTTGCCATAAAATTGTTTGCACTTATATGGACCACATGATTTAGTATGTTTGAAACTCACCAAAAACTTACTAATTAAGAATCAGAGCAACATTGCATCATCACCAAGCTCAAAGTTGGTATCTCAAATTTTCCACATCAGTAAAACAATTCTATATAACTTGATTAAGTAAGTCCAATTTCAGATTTCTGCTACAAATCTAAATGGTTGTGTGTTATATATGTACACATACACACACTCCAACTAGGAGATACAAGTAACCCATGGCAATTACGAATTATAAGCAATTTAAAGCTTTGATTACAAAAAATCTACGGCGATAAAATCATATCAAATGTGCAATTAATTAACATATCATAAGCAATTTAAAGCTCGGATTACAAATCAACTACATAGCCATAAAAACACCTAATATGTGCAATTAATCAACAAATCATAAACTTATTACCCATAAAAATAGATAAAATAACAAACAAATCAACAAAAACGAGTACCTGCTTAAGGCAAGTAGGGAAAGTGATTGTCCTACTTTGAAGAGGAGATCTAATTATTTCTCTTGTAACCTCCCTCCACCTTTTGCAAACGCAACCGCAAACGGCGACGTCTCGACGTTCCGGCCACTGGTCTTCTCCTACTTCCACACGCCTAATAATCTCCCCCAGCAGCTCAGGTAGCATAGATGACCACGAAACTCCATGTGAAGACTCTCGATCCGGAATCTCCGACTCAACGGCGTCGTTCCGCCGGTCGTCGTCTCTGAAGTTACTACTGTGTACAGACTCCGAGAATCTGAACTCCTTCAGCGATTTGGAGAAACTGAAAGAGAAAGATCCAGTGCTGATTCGACGAGAGAGGAATGACTTTCTCAGTGGCATTCTTATTGATTTCGTAATTTTCTCGTAAACTAATAAGAGAGAGAAAGAGTGACGACGAAGAGAACTGGACAGAGAGAGTCGAGTCGGAAAATTGAAAGACAATGGTGATAGGATGACGGGAATGTCTGGGGTTGATAGCGGACAGACCAGTGAAAAGTTAGAATCCGGTGAATGTGAGAAAGTTATTTGAAGGGCATGTGAGTTTAGAACTGAAGTGGGTGCTGGTTTTTTGTCCAAATTTGACTAGAGATTTATTATTATCTGTCTACCGCGAGTTTAAATTTGTTATTTTATTTGTTATTTAAAATATAATTTAATAATTATATTATATTTAAATTTATTAATTATAATTTTTATATAATTTAAATATAATATAATTATTAAATTATATTTAAAATAACAAATAAGATAACAAATTTAAACTCGTATATCACCCGGACCCGGTATTACATTTTTGACTTTTCAGTTGAACGTTGTTTTTACATAACCAACTACTCCGGAGTAGTTACTGGTGGTCTATTGTGAAACACAAGTACATTCAGCTTTTTACCAATTCAATAAAGTTACACACAATTTATTTTGGAATAATATAAAATTTAATTATTTATTAAAATAAATTATAAAAATAATATATAATATATAATAATAATTTTTTTAATAAATTAAAAATATTATTATATTTAATTTATATTTTTAAAATTAATTAATATAAATAATTTTATAATAATTAATTTTTAAAAATAAGTTATAAATTATAAAAATAAGTTATTCCAAAATAGGACTTATGTTTTACTCTTAGTCGGTATGAATTTTGTAATTTTTTTTTTGGTTACTAATTAGAAGTTTGGAAAGCTTTATATGGAAAGATGATTAACGTGATTAAGTAGTAAATAATAAGGGTTGTTTGGTGACTAATTATATTTTTATCGTTTTGTTTACCCTTTTTCATGTTGTATGGTTCTACCTCTACTTGTTTTTATTTATAAAATCATAAATTAGGTAACACTATTTGATAATTACATGTTATTATAAATAAATAAAATATTCGTAGATTTTTTTATTTATTTTTACTTATAAAATTATAAAATAGAAAATACTGTTTGATAACCACATGCTACTAAAAACAAGTAAAATCATAAATTAAAATCAATGTTTAAAATAAGATTACTTCTACATCTATAATTTAGATAGTATAATACTAAAAGTAAAAATCATAAAATTCACATAATTTATAAATATTAATATAATTTTTTAATATATCACTTTATTAAGCAAATTTATAAAAATATTAATAATAAGATTATTAAATTTTATAAATAACATGTCTAAATCAATAAAATTTTGTATTTATTTTATACTAAAATGAATACACAACATAATCCATCAATTAATTAATTAATTATAACTTGAGGTTTTCCAAAACATTAGTAATTCAATTTCACTCACAATCCCACTTCATGAATATTTTCTCATTTTTAATAGATAAATGGAATTCTATTAATATAATTCATATGAAATCGATACTTTAACAATATTTAAGGAAAAAAAAGTGAATATAACTAATTTTTATGTGTGTGTGTGTGTGTTTGTCTTTGTGGGGTAATATAATTTGAGTTGATGAGTTCTTTAACATATATATTGTGAATTTTGTTGTTAAAAGAAATTGATGTTATCAAAATTGGAGAAACTTTTTGTATTTTTAATTTTGGTTGTCATAGACTCATAGGGTTTGTTTGGTAGCAACGGTGAAAACTTTCTAAACCGTGTTTTGCAACTTAAATTCGATTTTAAGTTTTTGTTGAAATTAGATTTAAGCTGAAAACTCAATTTTTTGAACTTAAATTTAATCTATCATAGTCTACCAACACATGACATTTTACTACGTTTGAATGTCATAATCTCTCAACGTTGTTACCAAACGTGTACACAATTGATTTTGCTTCCATTTTTACGGAAGCAAAAATGAATACCAAACAATGCTTATGAAAGCAAAAACGGATACCTAACAATGTTTTATATTACTAATTTTTGCAGTAATGAAATAAAAATAATAATTTGGAGGCTGAAACAATTACCAAACATATTCTAAGTTTTTAGAAGGTTATTTGGATGTTTGTTGAATTATTTTATTTATTTATTTATATTTGACGATTGCATAAGCAATATTAGTTCTTAGGTTAGCTGGTCTTGTACATTTTTATAGGTGAAGCAATCCATTTTTATTTTCGTGTGAGGTTCGAACAAAATGAGTAAGGCTAGAAAGTGTAGCTAGTAGTCAAGCTTGGCGTACAACAGAGAAAATCATTGATTTTCACTCCTCCTTCCTATTTACTCCCTATATATTTGTCCAAATATTTAATTATTATATAAATAAATTAAAATAGAAAACATTAAATACCAAACCTTATAATCAAAATTATAAAACATGGATTGTCACCCAAATTACATAAAAGTAAGTACAAAAAGATTATTCGAACACTTGTCTATTCTTTTTAGTTACTTACCAAGAAAAAAAAAAAAAAAAAAAAAACTTAAGATGAGATAAATCAAATAAATACAAATAACGTATAATATTAATTTCATGGGATTTGAGAGTGCGAGCCGTATGAGCCCGCACGCACCGGACAAGTAATATACATCTATCTTACGTTAAGTACTAATACCCTACTAAGCAATTTTTCTGGGAAATTCTTGTGTAGTCAATTTTCCTTTTTATTTCATTTATTTCCCAAAACAAAACAAAAATAAAATTCTTATTTTTATAAATAATATAATACAAAATTAGACAATTTGTTCGTGTTTAATATTATGCCTACTGGGATTTTGTAATCTTGACGTTACGATGAGATAAATAAGGAATATTCTTTTTTTTTTTTTTTTTTTTTTTAATTTACACTCTATAATTCACTACATACACTCCAAATATTGAATTTCGAAATGTAATCGTTTCTCAAATACAAAATTAAGCACAAAACCCTAATTAGAAAAAAAGGGGGATCTTTATTCAAAATCAATTAATTACTCACGGCTTCTCCAACGATTGACCCTTGGGTTGTTGAAGAACAGATTTCTGATCTAGCTCTCTCCATTTGTTGATCACCGCCGTGCATATGACTGCAAAACATTACAGTAATTGCCAATTGATTAAACCCACCAGAACAAAAATCAATTCACAAATACCATATATATATATGTGTGTGTGTGTGTGTGTGTGTGTGTGTGTTAATTATAGCTAGTAGTAACTGATGGAGGTTTTGATTGAATTTGTTTACATCCGGCGCCCACGAAGTACAACAGACGAACGAGCTTCGGCCCCGCCTCTCCTTCTGCTGGCATCTCTCTCCCTGCTTTACTGCTCTCTCTTTCTGAATGTTGGCGTTGTTTGGACTTTAGAGCAAAGTTGACTAAAGTGTACGTTAGGGACTGTTTGGATAAATTTTCGTTTGATATACACATATATTTTTTCTTCTTTTCAAACATGTTAAACCAAACTATTCCTATAAGTAATTTGTAAATATTTTTATAGGAATTGTTAACAAAATTTGCTTCCTATAAGTAAAAAGTATTTGCTATCTCAAAAGCAAATGCTTCATTTGTCCTGAAAATAATGAGTATTAACTCATAATTTTGTCTAACAAAGAAAAAATAATGAATCAAAATTAATCTTTTTTATGACAGATGGAGGAGTACATTACAAAGGCAGACAAAAATAACCAAGAATAAATAAATAAATATATATTATGAATAATGCATTAAAAATTTGCACAAAATCGGATATTTTATAGGAAAAATAAATTATAACAAACTATTACGAATAATGCATTAAAAAAAATTACATTTAACTCAAACAACACTTTTTGGGCTAGTTGATAATTAACTATGGATTCATTTTTTCAGATTTATGACCATGTTAATTTTACTGATTACATTTAAGAAAAATATTTGTCAATTTAAACCTACATTTTACTGTACTTTGTAGAGCTATCATCTTTTTTATTAACACAATTTCTTTTCCCGGTGCAATAATTAGAGAATATTGAATCTGAATATTAATATTCAGTCACTCTCTTCAGTAAAGATTGTAGTACTTTTATTTTCTAGATGTTCTATAGAATTCTATAAATATTGCAATATTTTATTTACGTGTATGTTCGAGAAAGATTGCAATATTTTTATTTGAAAAAAAATTAATCTAGTAAATTATCTAAGTTATTTTTATTTTATCAAATATAATACGTCTTATTACGCCAAGTGCTTCGCTAAATGAATATAACCTACCAATTTGATTACTATTTCATTATTTGAAATTATAATAACAAAAATATAATTTAAATAATTATTCTATGAGTAAATATATTTTTAAAAATTTGTGAAAATCCAAGATTAAAATCTTACGAGACCAAGGCCATTTAAATAAGTTGAGAGAGTTGCTATTTTTGCAATTTTTGTTTTCCTATTTTTGCTCATATAACATATATTTTATATAATACTATTTATTATAAGTAGTTAAGATCACGCGCTTTGCACATGTTATTCATCATAATTTTTTTGACTTATATTAAAAATATATAAATAAATAATTTATTTTATCATCCATATTTTAGAAATTTAGAAAATCAAAAACAATGTCATTCATTTGATTTAATTAATCTATTAATGAATAATACAAACTATTTATTTATACTCCAATATTATTGATAGTTAGTGCATTTTTTCATTACTATCTATTCCTTCATTTGTTCAACTTTTATTATCCTAATTTTTTTTTACTACTTTCATCACAAATTTTAAGATGTTTTAAAATTTTATTTGTATATTA
>JAUMHB010021060.1:13079-24560 GCA_032359685.1 Pittosporum tobira
CTTCTAAAGTGACGGCTTTTAAGTGAAACTTATTTTTACCTAATACTAGTTAGAGATGTAGTAGTAGTGGCATGAAAGTACTCAATCCATATAGAACATAGTACTAGCACATTGGGAACTTAGGCCCTATTTGGCATAGGTTATCTGAAAATAGTTTATAGCTTATTTGTCAACTTAAATAAGCTATAAGCTGTTAAAAAAAATAAAAATAAAAAAAAACCTACCTATTGACCAGTTTTTTCAAATAAGTTGAAATACTATTGTACTCAACTTATAACTTTTTAGTCTAAACTTAGAATTTAGCTATCTCTAATTTTTTTTAATGGTGGGAATACCAATGTTACTTGATTCGCAGTACGTTTTGGTGCGTGGTATGGATGCGGGTACGCGGTACGTTAAAGTATCGATACGCGATTCATCGGAGATAAACTTAGTAGCTATACTATTTAGATTATCTATATTCTAGTATTTTTTACCATACCCATATTATATGCTCATAGTCTTTTATATTTATATAAAACCATAGTATTTGTCAATATATATATATATATATATTTTGATTGGCAATTTAGTAACCCTAATAATATAACTAATATTGTTTTAATTACCTCTAAATCACACTTATTTATAATATGTAAATGGGTTTGCTTAATATTGAGAATTGGTATGCGAACCCACCACGAATCGGTTTGTGAGAACTAATTCGCGGTTCGCTTGATGACCTAGAGAATCCGGTAAGCCTGGGGAATACTACCCTGAAGTATACCCCCATTCCAATTCAGTCATCATCGTTGTGATTTTTTTGATTAGTTATCATACTTTTGATTTGTTAGGATTTATATGTAGATGAAGTCATCGTTGAAGAGTTCTCAGTTCTTTTCTATTTATGTTTATATTAAATCAAATTATTTAGTATTTACATATAAAGATGTATTATATGTCGACTACCAAATTAATAAACTTACTAATACATTAAAGACTAATATTTCTCCCAATTCATGATATGGAATTAGGTAACGGTGTATCACGCCTCCTCATTGCTTGTTACAGGTTCGCTCATGTAGAGAATTGGTACAAATTCACTGCAGTTCGGGACCCTGGAACTGGTTAGTGGTTCAAATCATGCTCCAACCCGCTACTTCCGTCTTTTTGCAATTTACTGTTTTTAGGTGCGGGAAAATTACTGCTTGGTAACTGATTTATAGTGGACAACAAACTCAAGCTCAAGCAAACTCAAGCTCACCCAACATAGGTGGGGTCAGAGACAGAAATCGTGTGAATATGGGAGATCAAATCACCAGCAAAGCGGATTGTGAAATCTTAGCACATTTTGTTAACATATAAATGGATTTCCCCCCAAAATTTAATCTCCAACAGACATGGCTACCATTTTGGTAAATGAGACTGATCAGTTATATCATATTAATTTAATCTCCAACAGACATGACTACCATTTTGGTAAATGAGACTGATCTGTTATATCATATTGTTGTTTGCATATGTATGTATAAGAAAACAAGTAGTTTTACTTTGTTAAGATACTAGCTATTTCCTGTTGATGCATATTTAGATTGTTGGAATATCATAAATTTGGTTAGAAATAAGAATAGAGTTGTATGTGTGTCTCTCTTGTTATACTGGCAGGAGGTTCTATGATAAAGATCCGTGTTGCATTTGCATATGCCAACGGCTAGGTGTTTGGGGAAAGTACCCTTGGATTGTGGTTTAATGTGTGTATGTGTTTGTTTTAACAAGTGAATAATGTGTGTATAACTTTCTTTTTGGTGATTCCAGATTTGTAGATGGATTTTGCTGATGTATTAGTAGTTTTGGGCATTTACTGAAGTTATAACTGGACATTTCAATGCAACTAGTCAGAGTAAAATAGCTTAGAGATAGCATGGCTTAACATTGCTGGTTAAACTTTTTATTTTTGTGTTGACGCATTTCTTCAAATGTGTTCTGATTTATGGGAAGATTATTAGCCGGGGACCCTTTTAATTTCAAATTTTCATTGCTGCTATTAATTTTCTATCGAATCTATGGACAATCGTTGTCCAACTAGCAAAGTTCATTATGTAGTGGTGTGCACTGTTTACAGAATCATGTTTAGCATACAGTTGGAGATGACAACTGTGGCTATTGTTGATGCATTGGTTCCTCTTTTTCTTTATTTATTATTTTTTTTCTGTGATAAGTACTGTTGATGCATTGGTTCTTGACTTCTGTCTTGCTAATACAGTATTTCTTGTTGTAGTTTGTGCGATCACTCCCTGTTGGGCGTATGTTGGGAAATATGGCTGCATCGTGAATTCATGATGGTGAGTTTTCGTGACCCAGTAAGTGTATTTTCCTTTTTCAATCCCTTTGGCACCTAACTGTACTCCCATTAAGAGTTCTGATTTTTTTATTTTTAGTTTTTAATCTCCTTGAAGGCAATGCCTCTTCACTACTCATTAAGCTTATGTACAACTCATTTTTCACAAAAAAGAGTCCCATTTGAAATTCGTACAAACTTTAAGGATACATGTTTTTCCCACGCTTATCCTTTATATAATCAGTTTTTAGTTTAGTAGTGATGCCATGGTAGTGTATTTCTGACACTAAATAGTAACTATTATTTTCACAAGGAAATGTGTTATTTCCAGAAGTAAGTCTCACAATTTATAAGCAATTTTGCTCAATATTCTTGAGTAAAGAGTAGGACCTACTTGTGGAACTAACATATTTCCTTGTGAATTTTTGAGAACATTGTATCATTGTATACCTGCAATGTGACTGTTTTTGGGGAATAAATTATTTTTGTGTGACACTTTTCTTGGAAAAAAGGGAGTATGGCAATCCCTGAGGTGCTTAACACACTATCTTATGCAGATGGTGCCATGGAAAGCAAGCTTCTGCATATACTTTACGATTGTACATACAGGAGGAGGCTTGCAGTCTGATGGAGACTTGTTTTTGCCATTTCACCCTTTTCTTGGTCGGGCTTTAAAACGTAGAAGTGTGTGTAAGGCTCTGTCGAATCCACAGGCCTGCTGTTGTTCATGGACTTAGTAGATGTGGGTGCAGGATTACCATTAGAAATGTGATAAGGATCAATGCGTGGTGGCAGCTTTGCAACTTGCAGGTTCGATATAATGATGGCGATAAAGTTGATGATGTTCATATCTCAACTGATTTGTTATTTCATACTGTCATTACTGTCTTGCCAGAATTCAGATTTTCCGTTCCATGATCTATTTTATTTTAATCTAATAGTATTGCTTAAAGAATTTATTAAATATAAAATAAAATAATTAAATATAAATAACCGTTAGATTATAGTAGAAGATATGATGGAGTAGAGAATGAAACAGAAGATTTAAATTCGTCTCGCCATTGTATGATTATTTGTCCTTCTAATTACTACCATCCCATTGTCCGTTGCAATTACTGTCGTGCCATTGTATGATTATTCTTAGTAATTGTATTGTATTGCATTTAGAGATATACTTTTGACATTTTAAGTCAAATTATGATTGACTTTTGAAATCACATTCCTAAATTTTGTTTGTTCTACAAAAAGATAAATAAAAATCATTGCTTAACTTGTAGTTGATTTATGTAATTTGTAGTACTCTCTAAATTCTTCTACAATATTTATCATGATATTATCTTTTTTTAAATTAAAAAAAAAAAAGAAGAAGAAATACTCAACATTTGAATATTATTTTTAAAATTTACGTACGGTAATAATTCAATATATCTTAAAATCCTTAAATAAATCTTTAACTATTTAAATATATCATAGATTTTTCAATAATAAAATTTATTACACTGCAAATGACAATTAAATCATTTTACCCTTTTCCTTTTAATTTTAACTGTACCGTACTCATTTTGAACTTCTCATTCATAAAACAGAGAGTTTTGTTTTATAAATATATTATAAAATAATACTTTTTATACCTATAAATAATTTTAAAACCGAAATTATTACTTATATTATTATCAATACAAAGAAAAATGTATTAAACTCAACTCTTCCTCTTCTTTTCACCGCCTGCATCGATCGACCGCTTTCTTCTTCAATCCACTTTTCCTTTCAAGTTGAGGGGAAAGAAAAAAAAGTCTGCATTGGACCATTTTTTTTGTAAGCAAAATTCAAAATCCACTTTTCTCTCTCAATTTTGATTAGATATCTTTGTTTTTCAAGTCTCAAGAATTAAATAAAATTCATAGTTATTTGATTAGTTCTATTTAATATCAATAATTATTTATTATTAAAAACCCTTTTTTTTTCTAAATTTAATAATTTTAGACTTAGATTAAATTTAAAATCGAGTTATTGTCATACCATTTAATAAATAAATAAAAAAGGAACACGTGCAATGCAGCACAAATGGGCCTGTTAATCAGCAAGGGATCCTCACTCGATTTATTTTAACACTACCAAAATGCATTTCGCCGTTGCAATAATATACAGCACTTGTAGTTAAAAACTATGATGAATCATTAAGCAGATGTTTTTTCCGGCCATACTTGTATTCCAACTGAAGAAGCTGCCACCTTCATTTTCCCAAACTCTCCGCTGCAGTGTTAGCTCTCATTCTGCTGCATCTTTTTCAAATTTCACCCTTGAAGAAAAATACTCCCGCTTGTTGAAAAAATGTGCTGAATCTTTTAGCTTACGCCATGGAAAATCAATCCATGCAAACTTTATTAAAACAGCAATCCACTCTTCAGTGTATCTCCAAAACCATTTGGTTAATATGTATGTAAAATGTGGGGATCTTGTGAATGGTCGCCAACTGTTCGATGAAATGTCTGAAAGAAACGTAGTGTCCTGGACCGCTGTCATTGCTGGTTTTGTTCAACATGGTAGTCCCCTGGAGGCCCTTTCTTTGTTCTCTAGTATGCACAAGAGTGGAACTAGGCCTAATGGGTTCACATTTGTTAGCGTCCTCCATGCGGGCTCTTTCTCTGATAGCTTGATGCCTGCATACCAAGTTTATGGAATGATTTTTAAGGTTGGGTTGGAATTGAATATTTACTTGGTGAATGCGTTCTTGACAGCATTGTTGAGACATAATGAATTAGGAGAAGCTTTTGATGTTTTCGAGAGATCTTTATATAGGGATATTGTGTCTTGGAATGCCATGATGGCTGGTTACTTGCAGTATTCCTATTCGGATGTTCCGGGGTTTTGGTTAAGGATGAATCGGGAGGGAGTGGTTCCAGATAACTTTACTTTTGCTAGTGTTCTTACTGGATTGGCTGCGGTTTGTGATCTTAAATTGGGCTTGCAAGTTCATGGACAGCTTGTTAAGTCTGGTCATGGAAGTGAGATGTGTGTAGGGAATTCTTTGGTTGATATGTACTTGAAAAATCAGAACTTGGTTGGCGGTTTTAAAGCATTTGACGAAATGCCTTTTAGAGATGTTTATACTTGGAGTCAAGTGGCTGCTGGGTGTCTAAGTTGTGGTCAACCTAGGAAGGCGCTAGATGTTATTGAAGAAATGAGGGTGGTGGGAGTAAAACCAAACAAATTCATTCTTGCTACTGCACTTAATGTGTGTGCCAGTTTGGCTTCTTTGGAGGAGGGGAAGAAAGCTCATGGGTTGAGAATTAAACTTGGCGATGAGGTTGATGTGTGCGTGGATAATGCTTTATTGGACATGTATGCAAAATGTGGAGTGATGGATGGAGCATTGGTTGTTTTTCAATCTATGGAAGTACAAACCGTTGTTTCGTGGACAACAATGATAATGGGGTATGCACAAAATGGACATGCCAGGGAAGCTTTAGATATCTTCAATGAGATGACAGTGGCTGGTCCCGAACCTAATTATATTACCTTCATTTGTGTACTTTATGCATGCAGCCTTGGAGGATTCTTAGATGAAGCTTGGATGTATTTTTCCTCTATGACTGATGATTACGGAATCTCTCCAGGAGAGGATCATTATGCATGTATGGTAAATCTCCTAGGCCTAGCAGGACGTACTAAAGAAGCTGAGGAGTTAATTTTACAAATGCCATTTCAACCAGGAGTGTTGGTTTGGCAGACTTTGCTTGGTGCTTGTCGGCTTCATGGGGATATAAGTACTGCAAGTCGTGCAGCAGAGCATGCTTTAAATCTAGAGAAGAATGCTCCTTCAACTTATGTATTGTTAAGTAACATGCATGCTGGTTATAACAACTGGGATGCTGTGGGGAATTTGAGAGAACTAATGGGAAATAGGGATGTGAAGAAAATACCAGGTTGTAGTTGGACTAGCTAAATGGAGATCGTTCGAAAGTAATCAAAAGGATGAGAGTTGACAAGGACAATCATCCTAATGCTTATGACTTTGGTACATTTTTTGGAGTGTCTGAAGTCATTTGCACAGAACGCATTGGTAGGAAAAGCAGCGGCACTCCTCCAGGTATGACTTTCAAGAGAAATATCTTTCCCGAATATCATCCACTGAATTGTGGACAGTGAGAGGATGTAGATGGTGGAGAGGGTGTTGGATCTGATGGGGCAATTGGGTACACAATTTGTGCAATAGTATCTTGCAAGTAACACAAAAGAAGGCAGAATCTTTCAACGGCAGGGTACATCCGAAGCAAGAATGAGAACGACCAAAATCCGTTACACAAATGTCACAGTGAATCATTGGATGTGGGTGGAGACGTTCATTTTGGGAAGTATTCTGTTGATCATCTGCAGGCCTAACCGGAAGGGTGGGAATAGTAGCGGAAAGAGTGTCCAACTCAAAGCGACAGTCGGAGCATTTGAAGCTTAAGCCACTTCTAGATGTATAACAGGCAGTGCAGAGAAAATCCCCCTGCCTTCTCCACCGACTGTAGGTGTGAGAGGGTGAAAAGGGTGATTTGTTAGCTGTTGTGGTAGAGAAGCGCATGATTCATGAAGTAAGCATTTGCATTCCAAGCAGACGTAAATGAAAGAGGAAGAGGAATATCCTCCCGTGTCAAATGATAGCTCACACCCACTGCACTAAAAGTCAAACTTGATGCTTTTTTTACAGAGAATCAAGGGGTGTGGACGGCACGAATTATGGTTATCAAACGAATCAACGGGCATCACACTAATGCACTTAACATGGAAGTCAAAATTGTAGTCGAAACAATGGTGGGCATAAATGTTCATGATGACATTTCCGCAACCACGGGAGATAATTCCGACAGAACATTGGCTTAAATCGTGAATGGTTAGTGCGTGTTGAGGGTGGAAGGGGTGCGACAGCACTTGGGGTATTTTTGTGCATGATTTGTGCAAGAAGAATCCGCATCTTTTGCAAGAAAAATAAACCTCCCTGTCAAAGATTTCCTCACCACACATGTCGCAGCAAATCGACTTGCGTGGCCCTGTATGATCATTGAAATTCAGCTTATGCCTATGGCTGAAATGATTCATTGACATCTCTCGGAAACTTCTTTTTGTAACTCTGAATTGTTTTGAATTGCCCTTCAAGGCTTTCGAGTTTCTATACTGGTAAAACCGAGTACAGATGTGGAAGTCGTGTGGCACCTACCGAGAGCATTCATATTATGATTCTATAAACTTTATTGGTACATCATATTTTAAAACAATTTAAAGTTTATTTATTAATTAAATTAAATTACAAATTATAAAAATAAATAAATAAATAAAAATTGACTAATTTTTTTTAAATAAATTAAAAATAATGTTATATTTAATTTCTAATCTTTTCTAAAATAAAAAATTAAAAAAAAAAAAAAAAAAAAAACAACTACTTCAAAAATAATTTTTATTTAAAAATAAGTTACAATAAATTGTTGTTTGATGGTAACATACAAGTGGGCTACGTAACCTTGGACCAAAAAGTTCAAATGAGAAACTATGTTGTATGTATACTTGTTAATTTAATATAGAGTAATATTATAGATACTAATAGCTATACAAATAAGGTGTGTATATAAAATTGTAATTAATGGATGCATGACTATAAATGGGATGAATATGTTATTATAATCAATTATAATTTAACAGTTTAATTTTTATATATTTTGTTAATATATGCATAAAATATTATTAATGGTAATATATCTTGTAACAACATATAATATTATTAGTTAATGCACGACTGTACCTATACGTTATTTGAAAAGATATATATCTTCTACATCTTTGAGTCATTGTTTTCTCTTTCATTGTTTTACTCTGAAAAATGTAATTTACGCGCGAAAAAGGAGAAAATTACAGGAAAACATTGACAGAAACAGTTGTGCGACAAACTTGACCATTCTATTGTATTTCTAATGCCCCTGCATTTGGAGAATCTGGTTCCATTCTACAAACGATTTCCACGTAAGTTAAAATTTTAATTTTTTATTTATTACAAATAAACAATTATTTTATTATTTTTATCATATTTTCTCATAAATCAAAAGTAGATATTGATGACTTTGAGTCTGGTTGTAGTATAATTGAAAAGACTTCACTGATCTCTCTCTATGATCATTTTCTCTCTACCATATACTAAGAAAAATGAACTTTCAAAATTATAGGAAAAAAATATACATAAAGTATATTTTTATATTTTTATATTCAACAAGTAAAAATATACATGAATTATTATTTTATATTCAGCAACCTCTATACATAGACAATGACTAAGAAGGGAATAAACAAGACTCTACAACTTTAATTCAAATATAATTCTAAGATTTGGTTAAATGTTAATCAATTAGAATTGTGTTAATTATAAATAATTAGATTGAACGTCAATGTGTATTTTCATATTCATATTCACATATTCCAAGAGAGAATTGAATGCACATATTCCCGCTTCACCTCTAAATTTAATTAAAAATATGTGATTGATTATGATAATCTAAGAGGGAAATAATCTGAAATCGTTACTTAAATTGCCTAAATATATGAGGACAATAATATTTTTAATCATCATGAACTTATTTTTTTACCTTTAATTTAATTTTTTAATTCTAAAAATACCAACATAAAAAATAGATAACTCTTCCTCCCGCTTTATGGATGAAGCACATGATGTGAAAGTTAGCCATACCTACCTAAAAGCAGAGAGTCCTGGTAGGGCGGAAAAATTGTGTGCTAATTTAATTTGATTTTTAACTTTAAAGATAATACAACATAATTTAAGAGAGTTAAAGGCAAAGTTGCTGCAACTTGATCTCATTTATTTGTTACACAAGATTTCTATGTTCCAGAAAATTAGCTTTTTTTGAAATCAATTTATAAAATTTAGACAATATATGGATTCAATTTTTACTCTCGTGTAATGAAAAAAGTTCAATGATACTGGAAAAACATAATAAAATTGATATGAATTTATTTGATTCTTAATAAAGTTATATACGTATATTAGATTGTAGTAGATTTAATCTTGCAGCTAAAACCAAATTTATGCTATAACTCATCACCTCTGCAATAATATACTGTAATATATTAGGAAAAATATATGCTATCGCATCACTTTAATATTATATTCACACTATCTTGGATTTTATACAAATATATTTTGATAATTATATGACACAAAATTTAAAATGTATTAAATTTTTTAATTATAATACTATAATTTTATAATATTTTAATTATATCTTAAAGTATAACATATGAATATTTTTTTATATAAATTTCCTTGGAAATAACTCATAAGTATTACTTTAAACCAACGCACAAGCAATAATTATATGGATGTTTAGATTTAAGATTGTATATCTTTTTCGGCCCATTGGACTATTAACAAGTTCTTGGACCCTGACTCTTAATTATAATACTTCATTGCTCCCAAATTTTAAGATCAAATTTATGTTTTTTGTTGTCCAAATTTAAAATATCAAACACGTAAATCAAAGAGAATATGTGGTATATATTTAAAGAATAAAAGTTTTATGGGAATAAACAAATTTTATGTGGTATAGAATGATTCTTTCACCTTAAAAGTAGTGCTTACTAATTTGCATACATTATGTGATTTAATCTTCTTCTTTTTTTGACGGAGAAAGTATATAAAATTCAAAGATGAGAGAGTGTAAGTCTGCTCTCTCAATCTATCCATGTGGCACCACATAAATTTTCTTAAAATTTCTCTTTTGATTGTTAAATCTCACGTTATTTTAAGTAATTAAAAAAAATTCAAAAATCTTATCTCAACTCACTTTTAAATAAAATTCCTACACTTACTCAACTCCCTTCATCAATTTAACTTCATTCTCTCTCTCTTCAAACCACGTTAAATTATATTTTAAATTATCTAAACTTCTACTTACAAAAACTCAAAAAATATAATTTTCAAAACTTCTAATTTCGTAATAATTATCTAAAACCAACATTTAAAATTTTAAATAGTAAATTTATTGGTGTAAATTAGTTTAATATTATAAAATCATTAAAATGAAATTATACAATAACTTTGCATTTCCAATTCTATTTTCTTCTCCACTTAATTTACTTTCTTATGCTTGTCGGATGTTATTAAATTTTAATTGGGGATTATAATATAGTTCTATAAATATGCATCTCAAGTTTCTATTCCTATTAATTTCATCTATTTTAATCATTTCCTCAAGAAGTAATGTCAAACTTGAAATAAATTACTCTTTCATTGCATATATTTTTTGGCCTTCATATAGTATCAATCAAAATACAAATAAAATTTTGATTTTCTTAAATTGTTTTGTAAACATGTATTTTAAAATATATTTTATTTTTTCAAAATTGAAATACTCATTGTTGAATTATTTTTTTTTATTTTAAAATTAATTTTGTAAATTTAAAAATAATTTTAAATAAAAATTTGACCGCGTGCAATGTACAAGTTAAAACTACTCTCTTTGTTCCAATTAGGTTGCAACGGTTTTATTTTATAAGGAATTTAAAAAATGTGTTTGATATTATAATTTTAAATAGGATAATATTAAAGTAGTAGTTAAAGTAGTGAAAAATAATATTGACATAATAATTTAAAATATGATAATAGTAATTGAAGTGGTGGGCCAACCATATTTGATAAAGTAAGAATAATTTAGACAATTAATATTATTAAATTTTCAAATTTGATATATTATAAATAATATAAAAAATAAAAAAAAATAAGTGTTATAATATAAATGAAACGGGTGAATTAATAAATAATTAATAATTTGTTAATACCAAGTGACTCTTAATAATGGAATAAATAATTCTCGCCGCGTCAGATAATTCTCCACGTCAGATCATCCTTAGTCATAAAAAGTGGCAACACGCGTCTCTTTCTCGCGAACATCATCTAGTTTCTCTCTCACTTCTCGTTCTCTGTAAAACATGTCGTCGTTCTACGGTGGCGGTGGAGGTGGCGTCGCCGCTGCTTCTCAACTCTACTTCTGCCACCAATGTAACCGCACCGTCAGCATAACACTCTCATCTCCCTCCTCCGAACTCTCTTGCCCTGATTGCAACGGCGGGTTCCTAGAAGAGTACGAAAACCCCAACCCTAACCCTAACCCTAACCC
>JAUMHB010021060.1:36334-47965 GCA_032359685.1 Pittosporum tobira
AGATTGGAGTTTGTAGTAAAATGCATGTAGTTTCTTATGGTCATATTTTCACCACCTATAATTTATAAGAAAGGGTATAAAAGTAGGTTTTAAAAATGATCAGTTTAACTAAAAAAGTCACAAGTGGGCAGTTAATATGGGACACAGGGAGCGGCAGGCCGTTAATATGGGACAGAGGGAGCATTCAACTTCATCCATCAATAGAGATGTACACTAGAGCCAAAAGAAATCAAAAAAATCAGAGCGGTAACATCAAATTTATTTACAGTAGTCGTGAGCCCTCACCTTAGAAGAAGACTTTGTACCACTTGCTCCTTTACTAGAACTGGTATGAGCAACCTTGCTCTTAGTCCTTAACAGCTGAGTTAAATTTTTAACGGTGGCTGAAACCGCAATAGCACTAATAAGGCATACTGCAGGGGTAGCAACGAGAATTAACCGCACCATAACGCCGGCAAAATACATGCTCGTGAGCCCATACATTACTATAAATATAGTCGCATCCGATAACCGCTTGAAGCAAAAATAGAGGCCCGCTGGGATAAGGAAAAGCAAGATATGGAAGTCAAACATGAAAGATGACCATGCCGTGGGCTGATGCTCAGATACAGATGCGATTATCGGGATGTGATCTTTAGCGTAAGTGGGGTCTAGCAGAGAGTAGAACCGACCCGTCCATGGCGAGATGTACCCAGATGCTGTGCCAAGGCCCAAAGCAATTAAGCCTACGCCAAGCGAACACAATACAGTTATCCTCAAAAACGCTTGAAACAGCTTTATATCATTTAGCTGGTGCTTTAGCCAATCTAAGAAGTAAAATACCTGAGCCACATTTTAAGAAAGTGGATTAGAGACATAAATATGTCATAACAGAAAAATTTAGACACTATAAACAGAGATTATTTGCGCGTGTAAATTTGGAAACAAGAGAGAGAAATCCAAAAACCATACAAATTAACATTAATGAATAATTAATAACTCCGCACGTGCTGTAACTAGACTTAGGTGAAATTTGCCTTCGCTTAAATACTACGAAAACTACTTTAGTTCACTCGTATAGGTCAAATGAACAGTGAAATCTCAGAAAGCAATAGCAGTAATCAATATATCAAGGGTAAATATTTATATAGAGTATTTGATATAATACAGCAGTATTCAGTGGTCCTTAATTATGAACTTATTGAATTGAGACCTAACATCAGTTTGGAAATTTGTAAAGTCAATAATTGCAATTATCAACGGGACAACAAACAGGTACAATTTGTTTGATTGCTTCAACCCTAATCTCATTGAAAAAGTAATCAATTAATTCTATCTTCCCCAACAGTGATCAGATTCATCCTCGCACAATTATTACTCATATAAAAACAATGCAAATTGCTCGAAGACATAATTAATGTTTTACTTAGGGTACAAGATAAAAGTACCTGCATTAAGAAAAACACTCCCATTGCAGCCATATGTTCCCCGGACTGCACGTGCTGAAAACCCACAAACCGAATCTGCATTGCGAGCAACATCCCCAGTACATACATACAATTATAGGCAACATATAATCGCATTGAATACCTCCCAGTAATCAACAAAACCAACACATAAAGGGGCACCAAATTAATAATAAACACATAACCACCCCAAGCCGAAACCATATAAAAATAGCCAAATGCGGAGGCCAAACTCCAAGCAAGTGACCCGGTATTGACAGCCTTAACAAAGAGATAAAATGTTAACAACAATGCAAATATAGCCACACCCTCATTATCATAAGAACCCGCCACAGACCTCGAAATGTAACCCGGGCAAATGGCAATTAATACAGCAGCCACTAATCCAGCCCCGGTATCCCACAATTCTTTACCAAAAAAGTAAGCAACGAGGGTTGTATTGGAGGCAAAAAACGGGGCTGTTAAAACGCAAACCTCGCGGATGTGTACAGAAAAGCTCAACAACCTTAAAACCCAGTAAATAATGGCAGCGGTGACCATGAGACCGGGGTAGAGGGTCCCACCGATGATTCTACCGAGTGGGTACCAGCTCTCCGAGTCGAACCAGTTCCAGAAATCGTAGAATCCTTTTTCAGTGAGGTAAAGGGTGGTTCTGTAGTTGAAATACGGGTCGAATTCATGGATCATAGACTCGTAGCGGAGGACGCTGAATAAGCGGGTGATGAAGGCCAGAATATAGACGAGGCAGAGGATTGTGACCCGGATCAGGAGCTCTTGCTGCTTCGTTTTTAGCTTTAGGGCTTTGAGAGAGAATAGGGAGGAGAGTGTGGTGGAGGACGGCAGTGGATCCGATTTTAAGGCAGCGTTTGGGGGGTCCGATTTAGTGACCATGGTGGTGAATTTTGATGGGGTTTTGGGGAAGAAGATGGAGAACTGATCCTTATCCGGTATGTAACGAAATGTTAGATCTTGGAGACTGAGTGAGGTAGTAGGCTGTTTCAGATTTTGGGGTTTTCCATAGGGTTAAATCCTGTTCATTCTATTATGTGTTTTTTCATAAATATATTATTATATTAAATTTTTTATAAATTTTTTATTATATTGTATATTTTTAATAAATTTTTTATTATATTATTTTTTATTTATAAATTTATTATTATATTATATATTTTTGGTATAAATAATTTTTAAAATTAATAAAAAAATAACTAATTATTAAAAATATTTGATACAAAAATAAATTTATAAAAAAAAAATATTACAATAATATATTAATAAAAAATAATATAATATAATAAACAATTATACATTTAATCAGTTTTCCATTTGGGTTTTTCCCAACAATGTACTAGTCTGGATCTGGCAATGGCCACCTAATACTTTTCTGCAATTTCTCCTAATTTCAAAACTATTTTTATTTTTAAATAATTATTATAAAAAATTAAAAGAATATCGATCAGTTACTTTTATTAGTGAGTTGGATTATTTACATCAAAATTGAGAATAAGTTGGTCTTTTCTATCATATAATTGAATATGTACATTTTAAATTAAACATAGACGATCGCTATAATTTTTTAACTATAAAAGAATCTTTTGCAAATTAATCATATTATTATTATGATATGCTAACTCCCTCTTGAAAATGATGATCAAAATTTTTGATATTTTTTAACATGAATTTTAAGACGTTTTGAAAATATATATATACATTATATTTTTTATATGTTTTTATATTTTTAACATATTTGTATATCATATTTTTTAATATAATAAAAAAAATTATAAATATGTTTTTAAACCGTCTTAAAATACTTGACAAAAAGTGTCAAAAAATTTGATTATCCTAAGGGAATACTATTTATACAACCAAATGTTTCAAAATAAAATTAATTACTTTTTTATACAATCAAATAATCTATGATGATATTTATTGGGATCCACTTTTTATCAACTCTTAATTCAGCCTACCCATGTTATTAGTTATTTTTTGGATAAAATTTAAAGAATGACATAACGTTTATCCGATTTTGCAACTGACCACTACAGCTTAAAAACCTACACAGTAATTAAATTGACAAAATATCAATATATTTTATTGATTTTAAATGTTTGTTTAGTAATAATTTGCTGAATGTTTAAATATTATGAAACTTAAAATGAAACAAAAAAAATCTATTTCAAAAGTTAAATTTTAGTTTTAAGAAAAGTTGATATTGCACTTCAAATCCAATTTAAATAAAAATTTTAAAATTAATTTTAAGCTGAAAATTACAATTTCGTAACATTTACCAAACAAGCCCAAAATCTCTCAAGTTGACGCAAAAAATGAGTTTTACTGACCAGATTATACTGAATTTCAACAGCACCTTTAGAATTTGCCCACAAATAGCCATTTAACCATTTTTATTTTTGGGTGAAAACAACCATTTACATAACAATATCATATATTGAAAACAATCAAAGATTAAGTTTCACAAACCAATCAAAGATAAACCCAAGTTATCCAAGCAGCAAGCTGCAAACAGCGTATTACATATGAGCATTCCAAGACCGTAAACTTACATGTTACGGCTGACAATAGAGTGTTCTTTTTTTTTTTTTTTAAAGAATTGCTTCAACAATTTCAATCTCAATAATATTTGCACGCACTTGTTTTTCACCATTAGCGGCTCCTAAATTAACAAAAAGGATGTTAGAAACTGTAATGGAATTTCCTAACCAGTGAGTGGTAAAATATACACAACTCCGTAAAAAATAAAAGATGAAAGATAAAAAAAAAATTAAAAAAAAAAAAAAAAAAAAAAAAAAGGGTCACCGCATCTTTCTGGTATCAAATATCATGATGTTGGAGTTTGGATATCGCCTTCGCAAAATCTCCACGAGCCATCTTCTTTCCTTTTCAGAAGGTACCGAATTGTGTAAGTGCTGCAATCAGTTTGCTCAAATTCTTAAGAACCAACTCCATCCCACAAAACTGACACAATTAGTAAAAAGATAAAATGGACAAAAAAGATGCTCACGAAACGGCAATCAAACTTTTCTTTGTTCACATACACCCTCTCTATTCCAAAAATGAATTCTTTTTCGAATTTTAAAACTCACTTCGCGAAATCCTAAAACTTAAAATTGATATTATTCGTTACAGGTTTAGATACAACAAAAGTTCGAATGAGTACAATATTCACGATTGTATTCACTAAAATTAATTTTCAAATCTAGGATTTTAAAATTTGACTTGCTAAAGTCAAAATAGGGCTCTTCTCATGTCAAGAGTGGGACATACATGTAATACCACAATTCCATATCGGAACATGTGGAAAAGAATAATTGACTATAAATTGCTCTAAAAATAATATTTTTTTATTAAAATTGTTTCTAATTGATCCAACTGTATACTGTAGATACCAAGAACATGATAATGTAAGGGGCGCTGTCAATTTCTAGGAAATTTAATAATGAAAGAGTCTCTTATTCAAAATCAAGAAATATATTAGTAGTAAATCAATGCCATTAAAATTTTATTGAAATTGGCAGGCGGCCCTTCACTATTTTATTTTTTTTTGGGGGGTAAGTACCTTCACTAGTTTTTGTTTGCTTTCACTCTTGTGCTTCTTTGAAGGACATCTTGTCCTCACCCTTTGTACTCTCTTTTCCATCTACCAAAATTTATTCTTTTATCTGATCTTTTTTTTTTTTAATAGAAATTATACTTAAGTTTCGATACATAAATTGCAAGGGGCTTTATAATGCAGAATAACATGAAAAATTACGAAAACGTTTAAAATGTTGTTTTTAGAGTGATATAGTTTCTTAAGGCTTGTGCAGCCTTCTCGATCCTCCGGTTAGTCGTAGATCATAGAACCCCACCCCGACAGCAACAGACATATAAAATTGATAAAATCGTGTGTCCACATATTTTAACTCGCATTACCTGTAATAGTTTGGGTTTTTTGGCTGTGATACATCCACGAGTTCAGCTGCTTCCTCCAGGAGAGCTTCTATGTCTGCCATCTCATTGCCAATTTCGTCTGATAAAATGTCAGCACGAAGTACAGATAATTGGAGCAAAACAAATCTCCAAAAACAAGACCTGGTTTGGGCTTCGTCAGCCAAAGCTTGCCACTGTAAACAATCGAATAGGTAATTTTTAAAAGTGAGCACTAGCGAAACAACTAAACAACTCAAGACAGTTAAAACAAAATTTGGGTCCTTATCAAGTTTATGCTTATAATCTTCAAAGAATGCAAAAGTTTGACTATTTACTTTCCATGTTTTACTTTAGAGCAAGATTAAAATTAATTATAAAAATAAAAAATAAAAAATAAAAAAAATAAAACAAACAAAATTAAAGCTTGGATAACATAGAATTTCATCAATTTATAACCAAAGAACTACAATGTATTTAAGTTTTTTCCAGCTCTAAATACTCAAGCAAATAGATGGTACGCAGTAGAGAGGATGAACATTTCCATTCTGCAGGTAGCACCTAGAAAGCAGCACGCAATTATTAGACACCAAATCAAGACCATTTAATAGTGCAAGGAATGGTATGCTTCACTAATATTCATATTTTCATGTATAAAATAAAAAAAATAGCCTAGTAACTGAATGGTGTAGATACGTGGAATACTTTTTAGCATTGACGAAGCATAATAAAGAAAAGGTATGTTAATTAGTGCAGATATGTTTGTGCATGTAAAATTTGACCGTCAAACTTCAATAGACATATTTGTGCATACAAATTACAGAACTATGGAAAGGTACTAGTTATGCCTAACAGTCCATGCAGTTTACCTGAGCAAGCATTGCCTCATCAAGGACTTCAAAGAGGCTATGAACTTGATGATGAGGCCCGAGAGCTTCAGCCTTTATAGTTTGCCATTGCTTAACAAGAGTTTCAGCTTCTTCCATATTCATAGCCTTCTTGTATACCGCTCTTATTGAGGATAACCGACTACCAGCAAGGGTAGCGTTTTGCAAACCCACAGCTTCTGACCAGCTCCTGACCTGCAGCTTTCGTGTTGATAGCAGATGCTTAAGCTTGCTGGTGATACTTCTTCCCTTAACACAAGTGGGCTCCCATCTCTGCCGTAGAGAAGAATTTGAAGTCCAGGCAAGGGAACTTGTGTCCGTTGATGGCTTTTTTGAGGCCCATCCAGATATAATTCTGGAGCCCATTAGTTTCATGGTGAAAAACAATATGCATCCTACTGCTGCACCAACTATTGTATATCCACCAATATTAATTAGCCCTAACCAAATGTCCCAGGCTTTATTGTGGTGTGAGCCCAAATTTCTTTTCAATTGAACAGTTGACGAGCTCCCATTGGTTCCGCTATTAGCCTTGTGGGAAATAGAAGGGTCTTGCAAATTGGTCGGAGTTAATTGCTTTACGGCAGTCCCAAGATGTCGAGAAGAGTTTGTGCAAATATCAGGTTCGTCATAAACTCTTCGATCAGATGGAGAAGGGGAAAGTGGTCTGAGGTTTATACTAGACGGAGCTTGTATAGCTCTTTTATTTTGCCTGTTTGCAGCTTTCTTTTCACCACGGAAAAAGTTTTCCTACAGAGATATTCACATATGGTTACACTTTATATCAAATACGAAATACTTCCTCAGTTCCACAAAAGGTGCTCCGTTGAATTTTGAAATTCAATCCTTAAAATCCTAAATTTCGAAATTAACATGAATTCAACTAATTTTAGTCACTACAATCATGAATGCTGTGAACAATCTAAAAAGTTCCACTCACTGAAAACATTTATTGTTTCCAATCATATAATGAATCACATAAATTTTAAATTTTACTGACTCTTAAAATTCGTCAAGGGACTCATCATGTGGATTGGAGGGAGTACCATTTGTGTTTTGTTTGATAAAGGAAATAAACAATATCAGGTACCCAAGAATATTGCTAACTTACCAAAGATGGAGAACAATCCCTTGTGTCTGGAAACAAGACAAGCACAGTATCTTTCATCCATGATTCCTGGTCAATCCAGCATCCATTCAGGTGAGAGAAGGTCTAAACCCCAAAGATAAAATACAGATTTCCAAACAGGACTCCAACGAAAAAAAACATGAGATGGCATCGAATATGAAACAACCCGTACAAGACAGTGAATGTTCAGTCACCTATACCTTTTCTTTTCTATTCTTTTCTTCAACTAGTAAATCATGACTATTATCTACACCCTCTGTTCTCAAATTAAAGATTGTTATTCCTTTTTGGTCCGTTCCAAAATTAGAGACACATTTCTATTTTAATACAATAAATGACCATGATATTCTAAATTTACCACCTCTTCTTCTAACTTCTCTCTTTGTTGCTTCTTTACAAGTCTCAACCGCCTCTTCCTTGCTCCTCACTCAAAGACCTACCCACTCAAGTCATCCTCTCTCTCTTGCTCCTCACTCAAAGACCTACCCACTCAAGTCATCCTCTCTCTCTTCTTTTTAGGCTTCTTGCTTTCTCACATGTTTCACCACCTTGCTCCTCACTCACAAAAACTACACACTCAATTCATCCTTTCTCTCTTCTTTTTACGGTTTGCATAACAAAAAATTGTCTTTTAAAACTATCACTTTTTTAAGTATCTATAATTTTGGATAGAGGGAGTATTAATAATACAACCCAGCATTTCATTTTGCTGAAACCAAAAGGAAAGGCAAATAAATGCAGTCACATTGTGCCATAGTATAGGATTTACTTGCGACTGAATATGGAACCCATCTCACAGGCCAATCAATTACGCAACATGTCACAGAAGGTAACTTTACTATTATGAATATGTGGCAAGTAAACAAAATGGGATCAACACATTAGAGCACAAGTTCTAATTCAAACCAAGGACAACCAGAACCAGTGAAGGAATCGCAGTTTCAAATGTCTTGATTTGCATGCATTAACTAAGACGTACTAGTGATTGGTTTGCACTCGGCACATCCCTGATTTCCTTTCCAGATATCAAATTTCGTGAAGTAGTATTTGAATTTAAATCAAGCTGCCGAAACTTTTCAGCAGCCACAGACTCATCACCCTGGATAACGACAAAAGGACATTGTCAGATGCAGATCAATAAATAAATTTTATATTTAAAAGATATGAAAACTTACCTGTCCAAGAAGGAACAAGCAAAAGGCTTCCTCAAATTTCAAGTCAATGCCCTCTGAAGCTATTAAACTCTCGCAAATTATTTTTGCTTTGCTAATCTGCATGAGAAAATAAAAGATTCAAATAAACAAAACAAAGAACGTAGTATCTTTCTCCATATTAGTGACATTGGGAAGGTGGTATCTTTCTCTATACAAGTCACATTGGCATATGCACTGTCCCTATATTTCTTCGATCTTTATATAACTTATTGTACTAAATTTGCCAGGACATTAAATAATCTATCAGATCAGCACCACTCCATATTGCACCAGAATGAGTTTTTGCCTTTGAGTCATTCTATGAAAAAAAATGAAATCAGCAAATTAAATCAAGTTGTCAAAAGGAAATTACCAAATCTCTTTGCTTGCTTGAAAATCCAAGGGCAATATGAGCTAACAGCGACCTGTAGAAACTATTAAAATCAATAATAACTCTCTGATTTTGCGACTCGATGGACTTTTTATTTTTCCGTGTAGAAGCTAAATCATCCCAAGGAAGTAATTCGACTATTTCTGTAGCCAAGAGCTTTGTAAGTGCTTGATTCAGGAAACATGACCAATCTTGAACCTGGCACAAAGTTTCTACTTCAAGGCCCTGTCTAAGCAGTTCACGCAAGGCTGCAATGGCACCTAGTCTTCGTTCAGTATTTTCAGGTGTGCAAGGCATGCCTAATATCTCTAAAGTGCATGCAGGTGCCAGCTCTTCCAAAGACTCTTCTATCTGAAATCAACGTGCAACAAAAATAATTATAAACAACAAGTAGTCTTATAATATCTGAAGCAAGTAAGAAAGTGATGCCAAAAAGTTAAAAGTATCAATTAACCATCACATCATTCCAGGTCCTGAAAATGAAATTCGAAGAACAACTCTTTGACCAGAGAAAAATATCCTAATCCTGTTATCTACTAATGTTTTATATAACCATTTGAAGATTCTTTTTTATTTTATTGACAAGTCCATCTGAACATTGTATACTTCTTCTTCTTTACTATTATGGTATAATGTGAATGGAACACTGAGAAAAATCATATGGAGCACATACACATAATCATATACATATAGATAAATACTAGATAAGAAACATATTGGAGGTAGAAACAAACAATTTTACCTGAGATAACAATGGCATCTTCCCAAGTGACACTTTGCTTCTAAGAAGACATTGAGCACGGGCAAGAGCTTCAAATCCTTTAGAAATGCTGTTCTTCTCAAAACAGACTTTTGCAATTGCACACTTCAAGAAAGCACCTAGAATAAGAAAAGGAAGCATAACAGAACATTTAAGAGAAAATGGGTGCAAGGGTTTGACCCTGTATGCTTTGGCTTACCTCTGCTAGGGCCATGGATAGAAGCAAATCATGAACATAAAGCCTAGCATCAGCATGATTTAGGGCAGTTCGACCAATATCTAGCACAAGCCTCACTTCTCCAACCTGCATCAAAGAGATATGAATATCCTTATATCCATAACAGTAATTAGATTTCTAAATCAACAACATATTTTCACACGTAAATTTAAAGAAAGTTGGAAAAAAAAAAACTAACAAGAATAAGAATAAGAATCATTTAATTTATTGATATATATCAAAGAATAGAAACAAATGAACACTAACGTAACACTTGATGATGTGAAAACTGAGTGCGGCTACAAACATAGCAAACTTCGTTTCTTCCAGGACATAATTGTTTTCTAAAATGAAAATAAGAAATTTCCAAAAAAACAGTCAAATAATGATTAGTACCTCTTGAAGAAGAGAAAGAGCACCAGGCAACCAAGCCCAAGGAATTCGAAGGGATGCTTTTGGGGGAACCTTTTCTCTTGTATTGCCAGCATATTCTGGTTCGAAAAGTAGCTTGTCTCTCACATCCATCAAAAGATTCTGAAGAAAATATACACACAGCATGACATATAAAAGAATCTCCCTCAAATAAGGAAAAAAAATAAAATGCTATCTATTTAGGTGTCCATTAACAACTTCAAATTAAACAACATAAGATTCACCCGGTACCTGGCGAGATACAACAGCATCCATGGTGTACCCTTCATCAATCTCAGAAGTTTTCAAATGCATGACTGCCTTGACAATCTCATCTTTCTCAGCTTGGTCAGGAACTCCAAGAAGCTGCAAAAATTTGTATCATAATATGAGACGGGAAAGAAGTACAGACTACAGACTCATGAAGATACCTGCTCTCTCCAGCACAAAGCTCCACTTGGTAACCAACTTTTTCAGTGAATTGAGATAAAGAAATGATGAAACGGAATAAAACTAACAAAACATAATAGATTCTTAGTATCCATGTACATCATAAACTTGTTTTGCATTCTGCCAGCATAGGTTTCAACCTGATTGCACCAAGATAGAACATCAGGAAAATAAGTAGTTTAACGTTTAATGCATTTCTAGTCTTTTAAGTACATGGTAGAATAATTGTTCAAAGTAGTTAAAAATTCAGTGCATATAGTCGGAAGTAGTTGCCAAACTGGCTTGGGCCTTAGGTATAATACTACTAATGTAATGCCTCCCGCAAAGTAACTGAACGCATAGTGGACTTACAAAGCCTACAACCACAACTATAGGTACCAAAATTACTATGGCTTTTTTGGTTAAGCTTGTGGTGGAACAGTGGACCCTTGGGTACTCAGGGGGTAGTCAGTTTGGGCCTGGGGCACTATAAATGGTACCAGAGTCAAAATCCAGCTGGAAGGATGGGAAATTGGGAACTAATTTTTTTTTCAATGCATAGTTAGTCTTAGAGGGAGAGAGTGAGAGAGAGAAAGGAGAGAAGGCTTATTTGTTAAGCAAACAATCTTGTAATCTTACAATTTTAATCTTTCAATAAGAAGCTTTCAATTCTACTTATATATATATATATTAATTATTTTTTAAGCCCATGACCTGGAAGTTGATTTTTTTTTAGTATTTATGTGCAAAGTAACATCAGTTTGGTAAATATGTGCACTCATCTTAACCTTCAATTTTAAATGGGCACTCTCTCTCTCTCTCTCTCTCTATCTATCTCTCTC
>JAUMHB010021061.1:0-17089 GCA_032359685.1 Pittosporum tobira
ATATTTGGTTACTTTCATTACATAAGTTGAAAGTCATATTTTAATTATTTAAGTGATTATCAGGTTTCGGATTCAGATTTAATTGTGAGTGTCTTAGCCTGAGTGACAAAGGCGTACATGTGAGACCCCGAAAATTTAAAATGAAGGACATCTAAACAAATTATACTTTTCGATTGCAAACTTTATGCATGTCTAGCAAGTTGTTTACAATTGAAGAAAAGGATATACAAAAGTTTTCTAAGCATGTGTAAGTAAGTCTCATTAATCTTGAACTTAAGAAAGTATTAAATATAAATTGAGATTGGGGAACAATGTATGGCCGATTCTAGTAATTCTATTTGGCCAATCATCAACAAAGAAACAAACCAAGAACGGTGAATAAGATTTGGATGAATTATGGATCAAAGGAAAACGTAAGTTGGGCTAAGTTAAATTAAGTATGGATTAAAGAGGAATTGAAGAAGTAGATCAAGCCCATTTTTGGGATGGCCAAATTTTGAGGCACCAGGGGAGCCCCGAAGCTAAATTATTTTTTAAGGAAATGTGAAAGTATATTTTTACAGCCGACACAAGTTAAAATTATCTATTTAAGTTCTTGATAAAAAATAGACTAAAAGAAATTTGAATGTGGGTTAAGGCAAATTATGGGAACTTAAGGTGTGGCTAAAGTAAAAGACTAGCCAAAAAGGGGAATATGGTCAAATTGTTTTTAGAAAGAGGACTTAATAATTATTTCATCCAAACCTTAAGGGAAGAAATGGTAATTTACAAATAAAAATGCGAAACAACTAAAATGTCATTAAGGTGTCAAATTTTTATGGTTTCTTCCAAAATATCTTGAGGGCAAAATAGACATTTCACAAGGAAAGATTTTTTCTTCTTTCCTTTATAAGGAATTCAGCAGCCAAGAGGGAGTAGAGCACTTGGTCATTTTCACGCCAAGATAGAAAGGAAGAGAGGAAGTTAGAGAGAGAGAGAGCTTCCAAAGAAGAAGTAGTAAACATTAGCAATTTCTAGCAAACATTTACTCATTCAAGCATGAAATCAAGCTCTCTACACCTTTTTAACCCTTAGACAAGAAAAATAACATCAAGATAGAGGCTCAAGAGCTCATATAAGGGGCCTGATTTGAAGGAAAAAGTGGAACTTTGAGGCTAGGAGACTAAGGGAAGGGAGGATCTTACAAACAAGGTATAATTCCTCAACTAAACTCTTGTTTTCCATGACCAAGATGGTATCTTTAATATTAGATGATGATGATTATGAGTATAAATGGTAGCCTAGTTGATGAATTATAAGTTCGTTGTTACAAAAAGAAGTTCAAGTATGTTGAAAATCTAGAATTTTTGACTACAGATTACTATTCATAAATTGCGCAAAACTTAATTGGTAAATAAAATGGTCATGAAACTATTATTGGAAATACTCAAATAAGTTCAGATGATGCCCAAAAAAATTCATAATTTTTGGAGTTCATTTGATATTTTAATAAATTGTTGGAAGTGACTGATATAAGTTTTCTAATGGAACAGAGGAATTAGAATCAGCAGTTTATGTTCAAAAATTTGTATAAAATAATATACATATTAATTATACACGAAATATTTTTTGAGATTAGATAAATTGATAAGGAACATATGTACAGTAGTTTATTTGAGAAAATAAGGTCGTTTGCTATTTTTATAAAATGCTAGAAAAAACATACAGAAGCATTCTGAAAAATCTGGAAAATCTTGATTTTGGGTCAAGTTTAGAAACTCATATAAAATCATATGTTTAGCATCAATTGATGAAACGTTTTATGGTTAAACTTGGGCAAGGATAGTATGGTTTTTCAAAAAGAATGACTCCTTTTGATATTATTTGGTAGTTTTTAAAAATTGACCACAATTGTTACTGTAAAATCAAAACAAAGTATATTTTCTGAAAGTTGTTCCAAATTTGGAAAGCTATATCTTTTTCATACGAACTCAGAAATGAGTCGTTCTTGAGCCTATACGAAACTCTAGAAATATAGAATGTAGAAACATTAAGATTGTAGCTAAAAGGATTCTGTAACATAAATTTGTCTTTATGTGAATACTAATAGTGCAGTAAGCTATAAATGGCCAGTGGGGTTATAAGGTTTAAAACTTGAAGGATGTATTAATATGAGACGTTTATGTACTTAGAAACCGATTTTAATGTTTAGAGGGGCTCTAAAAGTGATTAGAGTAAAAACGGAGGAAATGAGTTAGACGAGGGCGGAAATGAGAACGTAGACAAAAACGGAAACAGAGACTAACCGATGACGCACAGTTAGGGAGTAAGTTTTAAGCGCAAGAAAGGCAAGTACAATTCCTACTTTTCTATGAATGTTTACACGAGCATTTTTTTTTTTTTGAACGAATATTTTGCATTAGTTTTAAATTGAAATCTAATATGTGCATGAAAGATGATATTATGTGAAAGTTTTAAACGTGACATGTTTTTATGTGAAAGTTTAAGCATAACATTTTTTTAAAAATAAATGGCTGAGTGTGTCACTGAACGAGTTGTCAGATCAATCGAGATCTTGAGGACAAGATTATATGAACCGGTTTAACCGGGATTCCACTAGGGAATTATATGCTGGCAAGGTAAACCATACTTGCCAGTTTGGAGTGTGCACATTCGCCAGACGTAGTACATGTTGACCTTGATTACGTGAGAGGTTAAAGGGGAATGGAGGTAATTGAGATTTCAAGCAACCAGAAAGTAAGTAACACATACTCACTCAAAAAGAGTAAGTTACATGCACATTTAATTATTTATGTATGCTCGTGATTATTTTTATGACTTGCCTCTGAATATTTAAATGAAATGCTCCAAGCTTTTAAATATTTCCCGAAAGCTTTACGAGTTAAAATTATATTGAAGTAACAAAATTTTATTTATCTAGAACTTTTCATCAATCTCTAAAAAAAATCATTTCTTCCCTATAATAAATGGAGTCATCCAAAGTAATGATATTACTATCAAAATAAATACTCTGTGTGTGTGTATGTGTGTGTTTGTGTGTGATAAAATATAATTCAAAATATAATAAAGGGAACTATTAGTTGAGAATGACAACATCATAGTAACTGTCTTAGTACAAAGAGTGGCATTAAGATATTAGTTACATTTCTTCTAATATGAGGCTTTTATTACAATATGTAAGAAATAGTGTATATGATTTAACAATGTTCTTACTACCACTACTAATTCAGTTGAGCTATGAATTAAAATATATCTCTAAAGGTTTCACGATCATATATTTCTTATCTAGTAAGCAATAATGAATCATGAAAATTTTAATCATATATTTAATCTAAAGCTCAACTATATAATATTGGTTTGATGGATAATGGTTGTACCATATACTTTAATTCTTACATATTTGGGTTGAGGTTATCTCTTACATAGAAATGTAACTCTCTTATATAGAAATGTAACTGATATACTAATGGGACCCTATTTACTGAGGTTGTAGCTATACATTTATTTTTCATTCACAATATTAATGATCTTAATATATCCCTTGTCGATAATCTCAATTATGCTTTATTATGTACAAAAATACGTTGTAGTATTTTTGATGATAATAATATTTTTTTGCGCATCCTATATATTAGAAATATCAAATAAAAAATTTAGAAAATGATGAAAATTCTTGGGTAGATAACGTAAAGTTATCAAAAGAAAGTGAGAAATTGTAGAAAGAGAATGTAACATGTTCTAGAAAAAAAATACTTTTGATAAAAACAAATGTGAATATCTTGGAGAAATTTATTAGAAAAATAAAATAAAATAATATATATTTTAAAAAGTAAAAAATAAAAAAGATATAGAACATAAAAATTCTAGAAACGTAAAAAATAAAAATTTATCGTAAAATTTCTTTAAACAAAAGCAGTAAAAAAATTATAATTTTTTGGTACCAACTTCCATAAAAATAAAAAACTTATTAATTAAAGTATAAATTCCGAATGAGATGTGTCACTACCAAAAAGTGAGGTCTACTTCATATGAAGACACATGGACATAAATCATATTCAAAACTAACGAATATTATTATCTCATTAAATTCTCCATTCAGTGGCATTGATGCCCAATTCTCCACTTCACCAAGGATATAATGGACAAAAGGCCATCATTATGACGCCCTGGTTTCCGGTCCAACCACTAACCTCGGAAAACCGGTCTTCAAAGCACATTCTTACTTTCAATAACCAATACATAAATATTTTTTTTTTGTTTTATGTCTTCCCAGTATCATACATTAAACATCATTGGTGTATTGCAGCAGAAATATTCACTAATAATAATATATTACGTACATATATCAAGTCATCAACCACTCATCGGGCTAGACAAACCCTCAGTGCTTGTTCCTTGACCATGCTTGAATCCTTCAGAATCCTTCTTGCCAGTCTATTCTATGTGATACCCCAGAATATTCCAAAGTAAAGGGTTATGTAAATTAATTTATTTTGTAAGGATTGTATGGATGAATGGAGATTACTATTATTATTTTTCTTTAGTTATTTACATGGTAGTTGGATGATTAAATTTTAAGTTCATTACATTTGAAAGGTATTCCAAATTTTCAAGGGGACACAGGGATTGATGTAAGGTGTAAGGTGCAAAACAAAAATATTTCCAAGGCATGAACAAGATAGGGCCGGCCACCTTGGGATTAAATAGCTATGAATTAAGTTTAATGGTGGTAAAATGAAATCTTGGTGAAAGTCATTTAGTAAGTGATGATGTAAGCAATGAGCTAAGCAATGACATAAGTGAAGATGCAAGCATGGACAACTCATCCCCTTATTTGGCAAAATTTCCATATAAGCAAAAATAAGAAAAAGACACATGACAACTTATTTGGCCAATTCTTTACCATCCAAATGTCCACCACAATTTTGCAAGCAAAATATACTCCCTTTTTACCTTGGTATGGACAGCAAAGAGGAGGGAAGAAGTTTCATTTTATTCTTTCAAGCTTAGCAACTTAAGAGAGAGAAAGAGAGAAAAAAAAAACCTAAGCTTCCTTGCAAGTTAGATCAAAGAAACCCTCCCAAGAATTCCAATCCATACTAAAAGCTCATCAAATCCATCTTCTCTAAATACCTAGCAACCATATTCTTCCACCATAAGCACAAGGTGGACCATAAATTGAAGCACAACCCCTTTGGAAGGGCTGGATCTTAGGAAGAAGGTTAAGCAATTTTGATCATCAAACCTAACTAGTACTTGAAGTTTCAAAGGCTAAAGGTAAAAACTTTAAACCCTAACTCAAGTTATGGATTGTTTTAAATTGTAGTTCATGGATATTACTTATGGATATGTGGATAAGGTTATGAAGCTTTGATGGATTGGTTAGTTGAATGTAGATTATGGATTTGGAATGCATAGATTTTTAGTGATAAGCATGTTAAAGGGCATGAATTATTCATGAAAATTATGATGGATTAATTACTTTAGTGATTGATTTAATAATTGGTATTGATTGATAAATTGCATGAAAAGGAGGATGGGACTTATTTGTGTATGGATTATTGTTGTTGTAGGGTTGTTTAGGGGAAATGGTTACCATTTTTACAAAGCAAACAAATGCTTGGATGAAAATTTATCAAACCATGTTGTATGTGTGTGAAAGTTAAAGAAAATAGTAAAAACTATGAAAATGAATTAAGGGATTACATGGGTTAGTTTTAACTAGAAAGGAAATGCATGGGACTAGATTTAACATGATAAAGAACCTATTAAAGGTACTCTTTTTGATGGCCTAAATCTTAGTTTTAGTTAAACTATAATGTCCTACTTGAAGTAGGAACACCGTAAGAAGGTTGAAATAAAAAGTGTAAGCATTTCTCACATGTATGCAGAATGTGAACAGTGGATTTCAGCTCAATTCCGAAAATTATATAAAATAATATACATGTCCTTTGCCTCCGAAATTTTTACATAACATATTTGGATAAGTATAGTTTATTTATATAAAAACATAGATTATTTGGAGGTCTTTTGGTAGTTTAATAAATTGATGGAAGTGGACTGCATAAACAGAGGATTCTGAAAATTTGCCTAACTTTGAAAAGTTATATCTCTTTTATAACAAGCCGGAATTAAGTGATTCTTAAGTCTATGCGTAGCTCTAAAAGTGTAGAATTTGGTGATTTAGTTTCTGAGAGATTTTTAGCATAAGTTGTGTATATTTAAGTACAGGGGACTTCTTAGACTTAAAATTGGAAACTAGTTGAATAAAAGCTTCAAAAGGGATCATAAGTCTTGAAAGTTCATAAGGTCACTAACACGAGGTCATTTATGGTTATAGGATATTGCTTAAAGGTCAAAGAAATTTAAAATACTGGGAGAAACATTATTGGGAGTAAGTTAAAGTGCAAGTAAGATAAGTACATCTCTCATCCCCTTTTTCATGTATAGTTTATAGTTTCACTATATGTGACGTTGTTTGTCGAATGGTACAAGTTTTAATTCACTTGTACCCGTAGAATGGAATAAATATTTTATTTATTCATGTTAGAAAGAAAACAAAAAGTTTTTATATGCATTATTACCTGCTTGGTGTATTACCTTCGTGGTGGGGTATTACCTGAGAGGTGTGTTACCTGCGTGGTGAATTACCTACGCGGTGAGGTAACTACCTGGTGAGTAGTGTTCTTGTTACAAAATGGCTTTGTGTTCTATATGTTTTGAATTATCAAGAAATTGTTTTATTTTAATCTGCAAACGTTTTATACTTGATTAAAATGTTTCATGTAACCTTGAGAGTGGTGTACTTGCTAGGCATTATTCGCTCATACTTGTTATGTTTTTAAAATGTTACAGCTAGAATAGATCAAAAAAGAAATGTTCGAAAGATCTTGGATGAGGAATGAGAATTGTGGATTTGTCTAGCCCGGAAGGTGGATAATGGGATGTTGTTTTATTGTAAATAAATCTTGTTGTAAAATGTGAGAAACGTTTTCGCTGGTATGCAATGAATGTTGTGCTAATGTAAGACCTTGAGAAGATGAAAAATAAGAAAAAGATTAGTGTAATGGAGTCTGGAAGTAAGAAATGTATTTTGACGGTTGGTTCTCCGTGAATAGTGGTTGGAAGGGAGACCGGGGCATCACATTCTAACTGTAAACAAAATATTTTAAAACATAGCAAGAGTGAGCGAATTAAGCCCAGCAAGTACACCACTCTCAACGCTAAAATAATTTTATTTGAAATGCTTTATTTACAGTAAAAATTATTTCTTGAAAATTATTAACATTTGAAATCAAAAAAAAATATATATTTTGATGCTAAAACCATTTTGAAATCAAGATCACTTTGAACCCATGAGCACACGATGGATTCCCTTTGCTATCACGGCTTACGAGCCCCAATGTTAATCGAGCAACATCTTTAAGGTCTTTTAAAATAATTATGTCCAACCTACATTTCCTTCCTCATCTAGCTTGAACACACAATCCATACTAGACTACAATTCCTTCTCATCTAGTCGAACACATGGTTCAAGCTAGATTACAATCATACTCATCCAGCTTGAATACACAATCGAGATTGAACTACTATCTTACTCATTCAGTCGAGCACTTACTCCGACCAGACTATCATCATACTCGTCCAGTCGGACACTAAGCCCAACTGAACTACAACTTACTCATCTAGCTGAACATGCAATCCAGACCAGACTACTGCCTTATTCATCTAGCCGAACACGCAATCCAAACTAGACTACAACCATGCTCATCCAGTCATACACAAAGCATCGACTGAACTACAAACATACATGTCCAGTTTAACATATAGTCCAACTGAACTACAGGATAATCACCAATTTTAACTTAGTTGGCATACTAGACCATCATTTTCGTCATTTCAAAAACACTTAACATTTACTGGGAAAAACAGGTGCAATGAAATAACTTGCACAATATGACAATATAACCACATACAATGGAACAAGGAAATTATATGTAAAAATGGGGTAAGTAGAGTGTAATTATTGAGCTTAATTCGCTCACTCTTACTATGTTTTAAAAAAAAAATACAGTTAGAATAGATTGGGAAGAAGGATTCTAGAAGATTCAAGCATGGTCAAGGAACGAGCGCTGGGGGTTTGTCTTGCCCGAGGAGTGGTTGATGTATGTAATAATATTGGTGAACCAAGTTTGTAATATAACATTTCCGTTGCAATGTAACGAACGATGATTAATGTATGATCCTGGGAAGACATAAAACAAAAAAAATTGTGTATTTTTTATTGGAAGTAAGAATGTGTTTTAAGGACCGATTTTCCGAGATTAGTGGTTGGACGGAAAACCGAAGTGTCGCAATCACTCTCCACCTATAAATACCTTTGCAAAGGTAACTTGAATTTATATTTCAAGAGCTCATTTTCTACATTTTGGGAGAAGCCTTTGAAATCTCTCATAAAAGAATCTCCACAAACATTCTCATTTTAGCGTTTAACAAATAATTGCATTCACATAATATACATACTTCGTGAATAAATGTCGAGTATAACTAAAAAAAACCTACAATAATATAGACATCAATTATCTAAACTTCGATGCTAACTTAAGTTTCGAATGAGCGATAAAAAGTAAAGAAATTCTTCCATTTTTGTGTCATTCATTTTGTAGAAACATCAAACGAGTGAGTAATTAAAAAACATACAATCGAGGATATCCATACATGTGAGTCACTCGTTCATAGTCATATTACTTTCTCTTTCTAAGTACAGTTTTTGATGTAATGAACTAATCTTACCTCCATATAAATGAATAAAATGGTGAAAATTGACCAAAGATTGAGGATTCCAATCCAAAGGATTAGTCCAAAGTATTAAGAAGTCATTCCCAACAAAATAACAATTGATTCCATTATCACAATTTTCTTTCCCATTTTTATCTGCCATACACAAGTATTGTCTTAGGACACAATTTTTTTAGAGTCCACGAATTCTTCAAAGATCCTATGTGACATGTATAATGATGGTAAATATATGTGACACTGGTGTAAAGATAAACTTGAAAGAAGAATATTATTGTATCTCTTTTTTATATATAATAATTTTGAGTGAATTATTTTTCTCACTTATTCCCAATTAAAATGAATTTATTTATTAACTAATTTACATAGCATACGTGCATATTTTTACTTTGTGTGCTTTCTCAATTTGAAAAAAAAAAATCTCATTTTTAGGGGAGTTTATAAAATTTCAAATGTATATTCAATATTCACAATTTGAGTAATTAATAAACAAATTTATTTATTTTGTCAATAAAACTATTATATACTCCTCGTTAAATAGACATATATTAGTGGAACATGTCAACTTTGGTTCTTTCAGGCTACAATCAATTTTAACCTTATTAAACACAAATATAAAAACCAAAGATAACTATACAAACAAACGTCGTATTTAAAAATAGAGAGAAATATATAAATGTCAAATATTGTTTATTAATTAATAAAGTGAATACAATATCCTCTAAAATAATTTTTTACAATAAAATATGAGTCCTGTGTGCTTTGTCATGTATTCTACAGTTAACTTGATGGTTAAAACTGATGGTTCCACGAACTTGATTCCGCACTCAAAAGAGGATTTAATGGTTGAATCTGAATGTTCTACAAACTTGATTCCATACTCAAAAGAGGGTGTTTGATGGTTGAATCTGGAGATTCCATAAATTTGCTTTCAGATTCAGTGGACGATTTGATGGTTTAAAACTCCTAAAAAAAATCGTTAGGCTTGGAGGAATTAGAAAACACTTCTCGACTTTCATCTTTCTTCCTTCAAAAGTCTCCTAATAAACTTCTGAATTCTCTGACCTTCTTCAGCTTTTGAATTCCTCTTTAGCTTCTGAGTTTATCCTGGCCTTATTTAGCTTCTAAATCCATGTCCCTCTACTAAATGTTAGAGGTAGAATATTTATTTGACTCCAATAATGAAGCGTTTCGTTGAATATTCTCATGTTGATAGTTATTATTATTTTATTTATCTAATAATAATCAACTTATGATTATATTGCATGGAATATTCTCTTATTGATAATTATTAATATTTTGTTTATTTAATAGTAATCAACTTATAATTATCTTTATATTGTTTTAAATAAAGACAATTATCTATTTATAATTATCTTTACTATATTTTAATAAAAATAATAATTAATTTAATATATAATTTTTTTAATTATTAATTATGTTTACTATTTGTAGTAAAAAATAATTATTAACTTATAACTATCTATATTTTGATAGAGATAATTATTAAATTATAATTACCTTTGTTTTAATAAAAACAATTATTTAGTAATCAATCGAAAGTATAATGAGTGCTTTTGGTCCCACATGATATCTATTTTTTTTGTCACTTTAAAATGAAATATTTTGATTAGTTATAATATGTCATTTTTTATAAGTGACAATTTGTAATTGGACCAAAAATTTAACCTTTTACAGTGACATATACATACTCCAGTGAAAATTATAACTATTTAAAAATACTATTAATTACAAAAATTAATTTTCTTAAAATTTAAATAGACTCAAATTAATTTGAATTTAAAAATATTAAATTTTAGTTTTTCAAAAGTTCGCTCTTATATTTAAAAAGAAAGTAGTCTAAATACACAATAAATCATAATATCAAAAAAGTTAAAAGAGAATTAAAAAAATATGCAATTAATTATGAAATATAATACTCATTATGTCCTAAAAAGGATGACCAAATCACCTATTGTATCCAAATTAAGAAATATTATTTACCATATAAAATTTATTTGTCCATATAAAATTTTTATTTTTTAAATATACACCACATAATCTCCTTAATTTATATGTTTGATCTTTTATTTTAAAACAAAAAAATTATGCTTTTAAATTATTTTTTTTTGAAATGGAAGGAGTATATGTGTTTTTTTTTTTTTGGTTTCATAAAAAGTTAAAATACAAAATACAAAATATGAAAAATGTCGAAAGTCGTACAAATTCGTACCTCATAGTCAAACAAACAAAGACACGAGCACAAAGATTACAATAAAGAAATCCGGATCCCCCGACCCGGCCGCTTACCTTTTCACATACGTTGCCTTAAGAACTTTGTGATGTGACGGTTTGGAAAAGTGACTCTTCTTTTTGGACTCCTTCACTCCTACTTAACGCTCTCTCTCTCCCCACATCTCTCTGCAATCTTTTCCCGCGAATTTTTGTCAATCATCATCAACCACCGCCATTCTTTGTCCATCTTTCTCTGTCTCTTTAAAGAACTAATAGTCTCTGTACTCTACAATCACTAAACCCTATATGGATTATTAAAAAGATGATCTTGATCAAAAAATGTTCCTTCCTTTTTTAGACTCTCTGTTTCTTGTCACCCATTTTTCTAGCCGTTACAGGCTTTCCAGAGTTCATATACATAGTTTCCCATAAAGCCAACACGTCTCTTACGAAATCTGTGTATTTCCATATATAGTTCTTGGTAACCTCCTCTGTTTTCTTATTACCGTTAAATTCTAAATTATTTGAACTTTTAAACTTCTCGGCTTGTTAAAGATTTAAACTTAGGGTTTCGCTTAATTATCTTATTCATACACCCACATAAGTTTAAGATCGTATCGATGGTTTAATTGGGCATTTAGTTAGACAGAGAAAATATGGATGGAACAGAGGAGAATGCTGTAGCTTCTGGAAGTGGCAGCAATGTCGATGATATCAAGCAAATTTCTGATCAAGGGTTTGTATTTACTAGATTTTTTTTTCCCTAATGTGTGTGTGTAATATCTATATCTATCGATCTCTGTGTGTGTGTGTGTGTGTGTGTGTGTGTGTGTGTGTGTGTGTGTGTGTGTATCGATATAGGTATAGATGTACATAGATATTGATATACCATGTTCAATCTAAATCGCTGTACTCTATTTAAATCAATGTATGTTCAAGGGTTTGAATGATTTGCTAGTTTTACTGTATTTTAGCCTTTGTTTGTTTACTGTGAAAATTAGAATTGTTTGTTTACTGTGAAAATTAGAGGAAAAGAAAAGATTAATTTAATTTAATTTGAATTTTGTATGGTATGTGTAATGTTGATAATGATCCTGATTTAGAGCTAGCCAAAATTTAAGCTGATTTCTGCTAAAGGGTTTGTATTTCCTAGGTTTAATTTTTGTAGACTCTGTTTAATTGCTGAGGGAATTAAAGGAAGATCAAAGAGAATTTTTCGATTTAGTTTTATGGTCAAGGTTGCTAATGTGTGTTGTATATAAGGCTTGATTTGAGTAATGATTATAGTGATATTAGGTCTGTTGAATAATGAAGTAATTCGTTAGTAAATTATGTAATGAAATTCTACGTTAAAAGAGTTTGAGTTCATTACACGATTATCTGAAATTTAATTATTACTGAAATTGCGACAGTATCTGGTTAATTTGTATGTACGGACACAATGTAGATACTGAAATTGCGACAGTGTCTGATTTTATTATTATTGTTAATTTTGAGAAAAGCAAATAATAGATGTTTTGGTAATGATGGCTGTTACACTATGTATAGGAGGGCGCGACCTCCAGTAAGAAGGTCTTCGAAAGGGAATTGGACAGCAGAAGAGGTCAGTAGTTGGTGTTAATTATTTTCCTATATGTAGCATTTAGTTATAGTATCTTAAGCAATGTAGTATACTATTAATCTGAAATTGATTCGGGATTAGACTGTTTGATTTTCTGTTGAAGTATCTACTCAATTGCAGTCAATAAATACAAGTTGCTTGTGGTAATCAGTTAAATGTACTTGTCCATGTTGTATCTATTTTGATTCAATAAATTGTATCTATGTAAAGATCTTAAGGAGGGATTTGGAAAAAGAAATACAGTATTTGAAGAGGATATGTAAAAGTTTTTGTTATTGTCAGATTGTGTTGTACATTGTGTAAACTGTATTTGAAGCATTTGGAATTTATACTTTCTGGGATGATTTGTACTTCTTTATTTTATGAATCAACAGGATGAGATTTTAGAAGCTGCGGTTCAGAGGTTTGACGGAAAGAATTGGAAAAAAATAGGTAATTTTTATGTGTTAACTTGTTACAAACTGGTCTTTATCTATCATTTGAATTTTGAACTCTCTCCTTTTGATAAAAAGTACCACAAACTAAGCAATCATTAAATTTTGGGTAAAGAGGGGATTAAATTGTATCCTTTTGTGAAGTTTGCAAAAAAATTGCAAATGTGACTGTTTTTGTGGAATGGACGTATTGGGTGACTCAAATTCTTGAACTGATGAAGTTAAGGGTGATGATATATCTTGCAGCTGAATGCATTCCTTATCGAAGTGACGTCCAGTGCCTGCATCGCTGGCAGAAAGTTTTACATCCTGGTCTAGTTAAAGGACCATGGACCAAAGAGGTTCATATGCTTTATATTATTGTATTTTTATTTTTAATTTTTTTTAAAAAATTTTAAAATTTTAAAATTTTAATTTTAATTTTAATAATATCTTATTATTTGTTTCATTAGCATTTGTGTATGATAATATCGTTATTGATTTTCTGTTTGGTTGTTATAGGATGATGATCTTATTATCAGGCTGGTTGAAAAGCAAGGTACCAAGAAATGGTCAGAAATAGCAAAGCTCCTTCCAGGCCGTATAGGTAAACAATGTCGAGAAAGGTAACTTCATAATATTCCCTACATTCCATAAAAAGTTCCATTTGCAAAAGTTATAAATTATTCCATTAAAAGAGTCCCATTTGAGTGATGATAGTCTAAAGTTACACAATCTCCTCAAGTTTAATGTTATAATTTCACTATTATGTCACCACCACTAAACCAACACTTTGTTTAGGTGGTACAATCATTTAAATCCCGAAATAAACAGAGGTCCTTGGACCAAAGAGGAGGAATCAGTCCTTATTAAAGCTCATGGAATATATGGGAACAAATGGGCTGAAATCGCAAAGTTACTGCATGGAAGGTATTTAACCAAACTTTCTTTAACAAGACCTGGGAATATTGATATTAATTATTATCCATTTATAACATTATTCTTGATGATAAAAATGCTAGAACACAAGTCATTTTTAATGCTTTATTTTGACTGGTTTCTAGAAAAAAGAGAGCGTTCACAATATGTTTGCACTTGTTTGTTATTGGCAATTGACAGGACTGAAAACTCGATAAAAAATCACTGGAACTGCACATTGAAGAAGAAGCTTGATCAACATTCAACTAATTCCCCTGCTTTTCATCATCATGGATTTCCCAAAGTTCTAACCCGAGGTTCTTCTTTCAATAATCATGGATTTGCCCAAGATTCGACTCGTGCATCTGCTTTGAATCGTCACGGATTTGCCCAAGATTCAACTCATGGCTTTGCTTTCAATTATCATGGATTTTCTGATGATAGAACTCATGCATCTGCTTTAAGTCATCACGAACTTGCCCAAGATTCAACTCGTGCATCCGCTTTGAATCATCTCGGATTTGCCCTTGATTCAACTCGTGGCTTTGCTTTCAGTAATTATGGATTTGCCAATGATAGAACTAATGCATCTGCTTTAAATCATGACAGACTTGCCCAAGATTCAACTCGTGGCTTTGGTTTCAATTATCTCGGATTTGCTCATTTTTCAAATCGTCTGTCTGCTTTAAATCATAACGATATTGCCATGGATGCATTAGGTGAAGGGCTGGAGGTGCCAAAACGAAGTCTCAGTACAGCATTATGTCGTGGTCAGAAATCAGACTCAGAAAAAGTTGTGGACCCTTGTCTGGATTTAATGCTCGGAAATTCTATCGGAGAAAAGGATCAGCATGAAGGAAAAAATATTCGAATTCCAAGAGATCAGGCAAATAATAATCTAATGAAAGTACCTCCTTTTGCTTCTTGTTTGATAGGTGGACAAGATGGGAGTAATAGTTCGAAATCCTGTGGAAATCAAGGAGGTGTGATTGCTACACAGCTTAATTGTTCTTGGCCTGTTTTGTCAAGTGATCACGTGAGATTATCATGTTTACCAATAAGTAGCCATAAATATAGTGATCATACAAATCCCTCGCTTCCTAGACCTCCTCAGAAACATTTACTACCCTCTTTGAATTCTACTGACAAAAACGATAATCCACCTCATCATGTGGTCACTCTTCCTTCCAGCAATAAGAGTGATAATCCACCTCATTGTCAGGTCAGTCTTCCTTTCACCAATAAGATTTTGTTCGAGGAATTTGATGGAATAAATTGGAACGAGATTTCCAGAAGTAATTTATCAGATGAAAATGGGATTTCCAGAAACTTCTTGAATGCTTCTGACTCTAGATTTAGCAGTCAATCTGATAGTTTTTGTTTATTGAGGCCGACAGAAGGAGGTAGTAGTAATGAAAGTCTTGCCAATGGAATAACTAAAAATTTATTTGATAAAACTTTCGGGGGTATGTGCTATGCTCCATTGGAGAGGGAGGATTTTGTTTCAACCGGTAAATTTCCTAATACAGATAGTTATCTCCGAACACCTAAAACCCCGGTTTCTGTTGATGGTCCAATTAGCATTGGAAAAAGAGATTTTGCTGATTTTAGTAGTGATTTTAGTAGTGCAGAATCCAGATTGAGGTGTGCAGCGATGAGCTTCAAAAACATGCCAAATATTATAAGAAAACGACAATGCAAGTCTCAGCTGGTTGAAGAATCTGCAGGTATAAAATCTGTTGGACTGTGCTTGGATGATGATCTGTGTAATTCTGGAAATGCTGACACTAATGTGTCAGATGCTGCAGATTCTTCTGATTCCCATGACTTGAGCTGAGTCCTAATTATATCTGGCGTTTGAGCAAGAAGTCCTTGACGAGAATGTTATGCTGCTTGGTGCAGTGGGATTTTTATGCCTTTCTGTTTTGCGCTGGTTGGCTGCACATATATTTGCAAACATGTGAAGATACGTGCAGCCAACCCGGAAATATGGGGATCTAAGCCTCAAATATAAATGTTTCTTTTTTATTATGTAGTTTTCCAGTTAGACTCTTTTTTTCTGGACATAGGAGTTCAAGTTAATAATGCTCATGACGCAAGCTATCGGGAATAGTTATGCTGTTCATGAGCCTGGATACACATTGATGCCTTTACATCCTGTTTATTGTTTATGGGGTTGGATTTGGAATTTTGTTCTTCATGCTATGTTTTCAATTTTTTTTATGCCTTTTTGTATAAACATTTGTGATTCTGTTTATTGGATGGTTATTTCGTTTTACATGGCTTTGTATTTTTAGTTTTTATTTTTTGAATTTTGTGGTAATTGAGGATAGTTCTTTCCAATTTTTGAAATTTATGGTAATGGAGCTTTTTCTTCTTTTTTTTTTTTCAAATTTTATTTTAAAAAACAATAATTTGGTAATTAAGGGAGTGAGAGAAGGTTTTGTGAAAGTAATTAAATTTGCAAGATTTATCTCATAGTTAAGAGAGATGGAGAAGAACATGAACATGCGCACCAGTAACTTCAATGACGAACTGGGTTCGCTCAAGGGGAGACAATATTAGTGTCCAATTTAAAATAAAATTGAGTTTTGCCGACAGAATTTTGGGTCGGATATGAAAAGCTGGCCAAACCCTAATAGGTTATGGAAGGTGGTTGATTAAAAAACATTAGAAAGAAAACTCGTCAAACCCTGATAGGTTCTAAAAGGCCGCAGTCATTGTTGAAACTCTCCGTACTTACTTTACACCTCTTACAATTATTTATTGAAAATAAAAATTAAAATATATATTTGTTATTTTTTTGCAAATAATCCTAGCAGAATCCAATTTCAAAAACGGACACATAAAACTCAAGATTATGGTAGATGAGTAAATATTCGTATAGTTGTGTAAGTATGAGTATTTTAAATAATATATTTTTTAATGTTAAATTGCTAGATACATATAATGTCTTTTATATCATTTACACTTACGTGGATACATGAATATGTGAAAGTTTGGAACATAAATATTATTCGATTCATCGATCTTTAACAAAAAGAAATAAGCGAAATTTTATTATTAAGCGATAAATGAGAAATTTATGGAAAGTTACAATTCACGC
>JAUMHB010021072.1:0-26658 GCA_032359685.1 Pittosporum tobira
AATATCACTTGCTTCTTGGCGAGTGTATTACACTCGCTGTTAAAGTGGACGGAAATGAGAGAGTCTGCCTGATTTTGGAAACCTGGGGTGGTTTATAGTTGACTTTTATACCTGAAGTGGGGCGATGCAAAAGTGGTAAAACCATGGGTGGTTTTTTGCATTTTACCCTAATAATAATAATAATAATAATAATAATAATAATAATAATTGTACGAATGTCACTGCCGCTCGATGGGCTTGGGTTAGGGGTCACTAGGGCTATTAAATGTAGCGGCCTACTTCTTAAATTGGCCGCTCTTCCAGGACTAATCCGTAGTGTCCATCCTAACACGGAGTAATGTAACGGCCAACTTCTTAAATTGGTTCTCCGTTCCCGACATCTTGTTACACGGAGTAATCCATCCGTCTTATATTAATTATAATATTTATTTTTTTAAAATATTTTATATTAATTATAATATATATTTTTTTTAAAATTAATAATATAAATTATCTAAATTATTATTATTTTATTAAATATGGCTCAATACTTCAATAAATATTTCTCTATTTAAAATTATAAATATTTATACCATACTTCACCACTTTAAATACTATTTCACAATCTAAATTATAATACTACTACTTCAATTATTATTCTCCTATTTAAAATTATAATATCAAACACATTTCTTAAACTCCGTAAAAAGTCAAACTGTTACACTTATTTTGGGACGGAGAGAGTTTATTCTTCCGCTCTAAAATAAAAATATTTATAATTTTTAATAAATTTTTTTATTTTTAGATAATTGTCTTTCTAGAAAAAAAATATTTTAATTTAATTGTTATTTTTATATTTTAAGGTAAAAATCAATGCATAATTTCTTTTTTCTTTTTTCTTTTATCTTTTATCTTTTTAATAAGTATTTTTCTTTATTTATCTTTTTGAATATTCTACTCAAACCAATAAAACAATAATTGAATTCTTTAATCCATGTACATATTCTTAAAAGGACAATTATTTAAGAATGGAGAAAGTAGTCGTTTTATTTCCATGCATACAAAATAAGACTAACAACAAATATTAGTGTACAATTTTATTTTTATCTCTTTATTGAATATTGTGAACAAGAGAGAGAGAAGTAACATAAATAATTTTAGTGAATTAACCATTATTCGAAAGATGAGAAAGATAGAGGATAATGTAGAAAAATAATACTATTTTTTTAGAAAACTACAAACGACAATTATTTTGAAATAATTTTTGTTATCTAAAAAGTCTTATTTTAAAATGGAGTATTACATTTTTACATTTTAAAATTTAAAATATATTTATTTTATCATGTTTCATGTCAAAATCAATATTATGAACTACATATAAAATACTAAGAAATTTATATCATAATTTAAATATTAAGATTTCACGAACTTAATTTGACAGAACTTAAAATTATCTATAATTTTGGAAAAGATAGAATACTAAACAGATTGAGTCTCTAATCACCATTATTACATTTTTAATTAATGTTAAAGATATATTTGTATAACAACTTTATTCCTTAAAAATAATCGTTTTTTAAAAGTTATACTCCCTCCATCCCAAATTTTAAGACCAAATGCATATTTTTTATTGTCTAAATTTGAAAGATCAAATAAGTAAATCAAGAAGAATATGTGTTATATATTTAAAAAAGAAGAGTTTTATAGTGAAAAACAAATTTTATATGATGTATAATAATTCTCACTTCAAAAGTAATATTTTTTAATTTGTGTACATTGGATGATTTGTTCTTTTTTAAAACAGATGGAGTATATAATTTTGAAAGAGGGTATGAGTCCGTTTGATACAATTTATTTAAATATATATTATAAATTATTTAATAATTAGATTATTGAATAAGTAATTAGTTCTACTTTGTGTAATTTTTTTAAAACAGATTATTGAATAAATGTATGAAATTGAACTTTTTAAAAGTGATTATTATGTAACTTTTTAAAAGTGATTATCATGTACTTTAACAGTATGTACAATCTAAAAGAAACTTATTGAATAAATTGAAACAAACATAAAAAAAACTTATTGAATAAATTAAAACAAACAGAACTCTGAAATAATTATAACTTTTAAAAAGCTATGATCACTTTTAATAAGCTATACCAAACAGCACCATTATACCTCAGACTTTATCCTTATACTCAGCCACATAGTTGTTCTTCAAAGGTTTTATTCGACACAGAACTCAAAATCAATATGGTTCACCTAAAGCAGCATTCAAGAGTAAGCAACTAAAACTATTGCGGGACAAAAATGGTGCCCTACGAAAAAAAAATCACTCATCCATGATAAAAGTCCTGTATGACCAATTTATAAAAATAAAATAAAATAAATAAACAATCCTGAATAAATTAGTACTATCCTTTTATAACTTGGTGATCCAAACATGATAAGGTAGCTATTATACCTCTTCAGCTCCTACAAGGGACATTGTAAATAATAGACATCACATGAAGACAGAAAGGAAAGAGAAGGAACAAATAGGTCAAACAACTGCTTACACAACAAGTAATGTACGTACTATTTTTCTTTTCCCCTAACGGGAGCAATAAAGACACTTTTCAGATGTTTTCAGTAGGCAGATTTTCCTCCAACGAAGAATTCAGATATGACATTGCAAGATCAGCTGCTTTGCACCCCGAGGATATTGCTTTTCCGACAGAGAGTCCTCCTTTGTGGTTTCCTAATATGTTCAAAACACATAGGAGTATCATAATTAAGAGAAGACTGACCATTCTTCTTCTAAGGAAAATGTAGCTAACTATGACTTGGCATGCATGGAAAGGATTATGGCCAACATAAATGACCTTACTAATAGAGTAATAGTCATGACCACTGCAAACAAAATAACCTAACATGATAATTTTCTCTAGTCATGATAAAATTAGGAAGCTCCATTACAGTATCTTAGTAGATGGAGTACGTGTATATTGAAACCAGCTTAGACTTGGTCAATTTCTAGTAGTAACAAATTAGAGTGAAACCAACTTTGAAGAGTTTGCAAGCTCTTCTTGGCTCTCAGTAAGGTGCACTTCGAAAATCTTGTCCTCCCACCATTACTTACTTGATCCCAAGCTAGGTGTTCAAGTAAAAAAAAAGTCTACCTGCAATGTGAGCATGACGATTAACTAACCTGCATAGAAAAATCCTGGAAGGTCCTTTTCCATTTTTTCAATTGCTCCTATAGCTGAATCATAGTTGCGATCATAAAGGGGAAAAGCTCTACTCCAATAGAAATGACTGCGATTGAAAGCCGAACAATAAGAAAGTGTGTCCATAACAAATTCACAATCCCATAAAGAAGATATAAAATAATACATGTGGCATTATTTATTTCCATACTTCACGAATGTTGGCCCTCCCTCTGTACCCAGTAACTGTCTAAGGTCAGAAGTTACAATCTCCTTCAACTCATCCCTGTAGCCACAGTAAGAAGTGCAGAAAGACAATTTGCTTGTAATGTGCACAAAAACAATAAAATACAGAGTAACTGAAAATGAAAAAAGTATCAAGTATTGTACCTTGAAGCTTTTGCTAATTCTTTGTTTCGGCTTCCCCCAATAAACGTAGTGTAAAGATACACATCACTGGTTGCACGATTTGGAAACATCATAGAAGAGAAGAGAGTACCTGCATGGCCAAAAAAATAAATATATATATATATATATATATATAGTGGCAATATTGGTCTTGTGATATTATATTTTAAATTTTTTTATATGCCAAAGAGAGGCATTACCCAGTGTCTTCAAACCATTTTTCTGCTCTTTCGAAGGAATAAGAACTCCAAATCCCTCGAGGGGTCGCTTGACATTCTCTTTGTTGAATGTGGTGATCATAACTGATAGTGGCATATAATTCACCTACATTATTGACGGGGATCAGCTCTACTAACTGAGATTAAGGGAACCATAAATAAACATCTCTAAACTCCTCGATGTAAGAATTTGTGCATTATTACTAGTTACTATAGAACAGGCAAACCTCAGGGATGAAATCAAGCATAAAAGGACTTCCTCTCTTTGTAATCTTCATCTCTTTAACGTCACACAGAGGGGCCTGTTTCATATCAAGTTCACATCAAGTTCCATACATACTACCACAGGAGAGTGAAATTCAGTAATTCAGTGACATGACAGCTAAAAATTTTAGATTAGTAGAACATGTCACTTTCGATAAAGTTACTACCATAAGATGTACTCACTGTCACAATTACAGCATCAAAAGATTGCTCCTTTACGTGCTTGTGGCGATTTGGAGCATACGAAACTGACCAATTTTCTAATGGGGATATCTCACTGCAGGTACATGATAATTCCAGCACCTTGGTTTGGAGGTTAAGTTTGTCTTTACCCAGCTCTTCACAGAGTGCATCAGTTAGTGTCTACAAAAGGAATAAGAATCACGAAAAAGAACCAGGCTATCCATAAAAAGAATGTGTGACCTAAATCCAGCAAATTCATGTTACCTGCATTCCACCCAAAAATGAAAATGAACCACGTTTATGCTTCTTCGATGTTGAAGGAACTTTTTTTACTCCACCTTCTCCCTTCTTGGCAGAGACTTTAGACCGAATAGCCCCAACTATGATTGAACCAAACCTGATTGGATAGAGACTGTGATTGTCTACAACTATAAATACGCAATTAGCAGCAAAATGAAGGGATTTTGCTTGTATACATCAAAATTATTTAGTACGACTGTTCAATCAACTGAAAATCAAATATCACCAATAAACTGGCATTGGGTTTAGGTTTTAGCAAAAGCAAACCTATTACCAGAACCAGCACGTGTGTGGTATAAGAAAGTGTCTCGAACTAGAAACGGTCAATCAGCATTGGTCCAGTCTATACACGCAATTGACTAACATGCTGGCGTTTTCAGGAAACTTTAAATGTTGCAAACAGATTAAAAGTATGAGTAAAACATACCTGTTCTCTAGATTCCACAAATCTGGAAATGCATGGCGCATCTGTTTGAAGAATGAAAGGAAGTGAAAAATTTAGTAGTGGGTCCATAACTAAAGATGCCCTGGCTTGTTAAGCAACTCAATAACAAAAAAGATACAGCATAGATAGAACATTACTCTTCAATCATCTATATATATAACTTGGGTCTTAAACTGGCAAAAACCCTTGTAGTTCCAGATATAATCATCTTATTTTCTTTGTATACGTTTCGTTGGGGGGAGGGGGTTGAATATTTACTATCATTTTGTGTTATTTTTAGTTAATATTATTTGGTAGAAATGGAAACTAGGAGGTTGAATATGATATTAATGGTTTGAGAACATCAAAGTTTTCACATGAGATAGCATGGATCAGTCAGAAAATTTGAAAGAAATACTCACAGAAAGAGATTCAGGATCTCCAGCATTAACGCCAGCAACAAAAGGGTCAATGAGATAGTCAACAACCTTGCAAAGCACAAAACATTCACAAGTAAAAACTTACATGAAATTACCATGACTATTCCACACTCAAAACATCAAAACAGAAAACTTTTTTTTTTTTGCTTTTTAATAAGTATAAAGAAAAAACAGAAAATCACATTATAAGTGTCACAACGGGAGATTTGAGAAAAAAGGATAAACATGGCACTAATACCTCCTTCCCAAAATGACGCTGGAAGAAGCCTCCCACACTGCCAAAAGAAAATAACAAATTAGCATATGGATTAAAAAAATAAAAGGTTAAGTGACAGGACCTATCCGCAACTTTCTGAGAAAAACAAAAATGCAGGAGTCTGGAAGAATAAGAATAAATGAGATATTAAGGAACCATAAAGAGCTTGAGATAATAATTTCTGACTCAATCTGACATATAGTGCAATCTATCAAAAATCTAAAATCAAGACTAAAAGATAAAACTACAAAAGAGTGATAACATTCAAATATTCAATAGTTGCTCATCCTATCTCAGACAACAAGTACACATTTGGAAACAAAATGTTGAGCAAATTCATAATTTCAGTATGGAAAGTGTCTTGTATGCACAGGTTTTGTTTGTCTGGATGGGGCCATTCTTAGCCATAAAAAGGTTAGAAATATATTAGTACCTGAAACTATATATGCTCATATGAAGAGTGACTTTAAACATCTATTTGTGCTGTCCTTATAAATTTGTATCCAATGCATGTGTTGTTATTTCAGCAAATAATTCAAAATGAACCAACCAAGCTCATCATTCATGCCCAAAATTATATCAATCGTTCTTCCACAGAACATCTTAGACAGGCAACAGCCAAAGATATACAGATAAACATGTTACTGTTTCAGAAGCAATTGCATCATAAACTAGGAAGTTAATTTTGAGTCTTGATGGGTGTTTAGTGAAACTGCAGAAAGGGAGGAAAGCAACCCCCAAAAAAGGCATAGATTTTTTTTTTATTAAGGAAGAGAAGAGAATTCCCTTACCTTTCTTGTTGGTCAGACACCTTGGAGAGATTACTTTTCTTCCACAAAAACGGCTCCAGAAATATCTGTATCTGCAAACAGGTAAATATAGACTCTCTAAGGATAGTCATTGAAATACTGAATTAGGAAGCTCATTGGCCCTTGCAGCTCTAAATCATAACAACACAAACAGGGGCTAAGCGAGTATAGTTTGCCACATCACTTCAATTAAAGATAAATTTTCTAACATGTGTGCCCTAGTAAGAATAACAGGAGCTATAATTATTGAAGTGCCTGGATCCTGCATTGAGACAAGTACCTTTGATTGAGTAGAGAGCAAATTGCTTCTGATCAATGAAATTGGATCTGAAGGTAGCTGAGATGAATTATTTGCATCGGCAATCGTCAAATGAAGATCTTAAGAAGTACAGAAGCAAAAGAATGTACTTATATACAACACAAAGTCACCCCTTTGCATATTATTTTTATATTTTACATTTTTTTGACAATTGTGTACCCACAGCCACTACCATTAATAAGCAGTACATAAGGAACAAGATTACCAGTATCGGTGTTCCATTTCTTGCAATATAGCGCTTGTTCTGAGAAATTGGCTGCAACATGAATAATATGATTAGAATATCAAGCATAGAGATGTCTGCTTGAAGTTTTAAACAAAATCAATCATAGTAGATAACTATGCTTGTTTCCAAGGATCACGAAAACAATAACAGTCAATGATCAATCAACCTATAATGCATCGATAAGGCAAAATCCCTTACAAATTGTTGTTTTTCACGAAGCCGGAGATTATCAAGCAAATAGCTAACCTCCCCCTCACTCTCAGTCTGCACAAGGTAAGAAGAAATTAAATTTACTGATTGGGTTTTTTTTTTTTTTTAAACATGTTCACATACAAACCAAAGACCGTAAGATTTTGCATACCATAGTATTTGCGCCCTCGTCCCATAGTAGACCATTTTGGGAAGCACTTCTTAACTTCCCTCCAGCTTTCCCTTCAGCTTCAAATATTGAGACATTCAAACCATGTAGAGACAATTTATACGCTGCAGCAAGCCCACTAGAAATCATATAAAAACGTCAACTCAAGCTTTGCAAAGATTAACCACTTTTTAAATGTCTATAGAAAAATAATTACAATTTACAAGCAAAGATACAAAGATTAAACGGCAAAATGCAACAACAGAATTTTTATTTATTTATTTTTTTTGCAGATACACCGTAAGTTGAAAATAGTAATAGCTGGGGCTTTGTCTACAAGCTTTCAAATTCAGCTTATCGAAAAGTTTCTTATTTATACTCCCACCATTTCGAAATTAGAAATAGTTATTAATTTTTAGTCCATTCCAAAATTAGAGCTACATATCTAATTTAAAGTATAAAATGACGTGATGTTCCAAAAATGCCATTACTATATTCTAGGTAGATTCAGTACTATCCTTCCATCACTACTCCAAGTCAAGTTTTCCTTAAAAGTCGTCATTTTAGAAATGTCACTAATTTTGGAATGGATCGAGTATTATTTGAGGAACGAACTTCATTCTATGAAAAATATTAAATATTTCAAGTAACTAGTGCTCATTTTCAAGAATATTAGTATCTTTTTGTACCAATTAACTATTGTTTTAGGGATCTTGCACTATCAATTCATCGAAAGGAAAAAGCACAAGCGTAAACAAGAACACATTACAAATAAAGGAATCTCTTATAGTATTAATTCTACACACATAATCTGATGTATTAAACCATTATTTCTTTCTGTGAATTGCCATTGTTACAATGCTATAAAATTATCTCTTTTGATTAGTAACAATCCGCTAAATTTTCTGGTTACATTTGAATCATTGATTTGCTTTCTTAGTTACATAACGAAATCCTTAGCATGTTAAATAAGAACTCAGACAATATTGATAGTTTCCCCACATTGAAGCAACATGCAATTAATGCACACATAACCCAATACATCAATTTAACATATGATTTTAAAAACATACAATGCAGAGACATCAATTAACCAGAAATAGCTATGAATTAAAAGTAAATTAGCATACCTAACACCAGCACCAACAACAGCAACTCTTTTAGCAGGACCTAAATTCACAAATTCTTTTCTCAGTTAATTAATTAATTAGCTTAATTATACAAAAAATTATATACAGAAGCACATTTATGCATACATATAGATAGATAGATAGATAGATAGATAGATATACAGAGAGAGAGGGTGAGAGACTTTTCTTATCTTCTGTGGCAGCTGAAGCCATTTTAGTTCCTTCGTCCACTGCACTGTTGTCTGTTTTGTTCAGCGGAGACTTGTTGATTGTTGTTGGAAGGACGAAGAAAAGAACTACAAATATTGATTCTATGCGAAATGGACCACCATATTATTATCTGCTACAGCTCTCGAGATGGGCCGTGCAACTATTATTCGATCTGTATTCCGAGCATGTTTCGATTTGGAGCCTAAAATTTTATTTGGCTTGGCTCTCTTCTTTTGGACGGGCTTATTGTACTCCTTGACCACGTGGGAGATTAGAATATGTGCTATTTTCCGAAAAATTTGATTCCATTCTCTTTTCCCTACTCATGTGAAGGAAAAGAAAGATGCAAGAAAATAAATATTAATCTAAAAAATAATTATCTTAACTAACTTAAATATAAATAATTATACTTCTGAAATCTTAACTAACTTAAATATAAATAAGTATACTTCTAAAAAATATTATATTAAAAAAAAATGTTACAGTATAGTTTTATTGATGATTAAAAACCGTTAATAAATATTTTCTTTTCTTTTCTTTCATTTTCTTTCGAGTTTTTTGAGTTTCAAACGAAATTTTAGTGAAAAACTCAATTCAACTACGTCAAACTATTTTGGATATTAGCTTTTTCTTGGATTAGAAGAAAAATATTACGTTTTAATTTTGATGTGTTCTAGGTAGAACTCTGAAGTAAGTAAACATTTAATAACTCATAAATTATTATTTATGCACACTGAATAATTCCTTAATAAATTTTGTTTTACACAAAAATTGGTCCGAGATTTATGTGAGGTTTACATGAACCATTGCATGCACCATAAATGTACACCTCACGATGCACATGGTGCACTCTCTGTCTTCTCAAGTTATATACTATCTCAAATAAACTAAATTGCACTTTTGATTCCAAGTGGTTTTACGCTTTCCTTACGTGTCACCGAAAAAGAACGACACTTGCTCAAGTAACAATCATTTATAGAAGCGCATGTTGTCTCTCGTACTTCCCACGAGAATCAGGTTTGTGTACCTTTGATTTCATTGCTTGTTACTATGTTTTTTCCTTCAAGATAAGAAATATCAATTCCCAACCATGTGTAGAAAGAACACATTTATCTATGTAAGAATATAAATGAGTCGAATTGAGTTGAGTATTGACATATTTAAATTTTATTTATATAATTTAACGAGTTTAAAATAAAATTTGTGTATGTATCGTTTAACTATCGAATTAAAATCGAATACGAAATGAGTCGGAGTAACTTAAAATTTTCAAGCGAATATCATCGAACATCAATACAAAAAAATAATTTGATAATGTTTGAATAATTAATCGTATTTGTACTCATATTCTACTCGTTAATATTTCGAATCGAACTTTTTGCAGAACGATCCCAAACCGTTTGATTCTATTTACGGTCTTAGATTTATGTGTAATCAATGTCATGATTTGACACTTTTATTTTTTATACATATATACGTAATTAATGTCATAATTTATAAACTTTTTAAAAATAAGTAAATATGTTTCCACCAAATTTAAATTTATAATCATGATCAATTTCATATACTTTAAGCGTTGTTCTAAAAAATAAATAATCTCATTATCTTAATCTTACTATTAAACTAAGACCTCGTTTATGAGAAAATATCCCCTCCAAACTAAATTTCATCCTGGGAAAGATTTAATCGTGATCATCGAACAACGAACAATCATGATTCAATCTTAAATGATGAACGGACTAAAATTAAAAGTTTGAAAAGTCCCGATGGAATCTAGTCCGGAGAGGAGCTGATCCTCCGATTTTATTGTCCGCAACTTTAAAAAAAGGTAGGCGTGTCTATGTCGATTGGTTTAAAGCAAATATTTGCTGCGCCCACTCATTTCTTAAATGAACTAAACCATACTAGCTTAAAAGTTGGACAACCATCTTAAAAAGAGATTATTAACAAATGGAGAAGAAGAAGAAGAAGAAGAAGAAAAATAATACTCGACGACAGCAGACAACAAGCATTTCTAAGTAATTCAAAATCATACTTATTTGCTTGGGTTAGGGAGGTTTGAAACACAAGCAATTCAAATCAAAATGGGGTTAGTTGGAGACACTAATTAATTAAAGTCCTTATCTAAATAATGCTTTAATTACCAACTTGTGCATTTGGGATAAGAGGAGGAAGGAGAAGTTTTGTAGGGCCCTCATGGATGGATTAGTTAACGGGTCCTTTCAGTCTTCTTGATTCTGTAGGGGAATCAAGGTAGTCACTTTGATAATAAATAATTATTCATCTCTGGTATAAGTATGTTGGTTAGCTTATTTTCATGATCAAGATTTGACTTTATCTTTAGTCGATTAGGTGCATGTTTGGTAGGCATGGATTTGGTCGTGTTTAGAGAATCTATAGAAGTTAAAAAGCTGCTGCAAGAAGTTGTTTGGTAGATAAGGCAGGAATCCAATTTATGTGGGTCTAACTGCATTGAAACTCTCCAGACTTACTTAAATTTAACTTGATCGTTTTCTTAAGATTGAACCGACACATCCCATTCTTTATCTCTTCTACCCTAATAACTCATTCTCTTCCAAACTCGGTTGCTTCTTTTTATTTATTTTTGGTGCTTTTCTAGTCCATTTATTTCGCTCCTTTGCACTCTCACTACTTTTATTATATTATTTATTTACTTTTTTCTCACAAATTATATTCTTATGGACACATAATTATATGGTATCACGGTTGAGATTTTATTTGAATTATTCCTTCATGGATTTGTTAATTTTTTTTTACTACAAATATATTTGTATATTACACAATTATTTATAATAAAACAAATTTATTTTAGTTATTATTTTTTTTAAATAATAACAGTGTAAACATTTGTCCCATATATGCATTATGTAGTTAAATGCATGTCTTTTTCGGTCATTTATTCCATTTCATGAGTCTAAATCTATTATTTCATTTGTTGTTTCATCCGTTATATATTTCAAATATAATCCAATAATTGTATTATATTTAAATTTATTAAATATAAAAAATAAATATAAATTTTATATGATTTAAATACAATAAAACCGTTTGATTTTAACTGTTTAAGTTTTTATTTAAAATAAAAATAAAAATAAAAGCCCATATGACGTGAATATGTGCAATCGCTTTCAAGTTCCTCCTTATCACAGATCTGAATTTTAACTGTTTAGCATTTGCGATAGTAGCAAGGAGCTAGGTTAAACATATCGATGTATTTATTCTCTTCCACGTATTCACGGATCTCGAGGTGAAGACCGGGGATGTTCTCTTAGTCAAGCTGTTACTTATTACAGTTCTAATTGATGGTTCACATCGCATGTATTATTTTTCTTAGGCCCTGCCTATGAAGTGCTACCTTGTGTGTCGCGGTTTATTTTTAAATAATTTAATATTTTTTTATAATCAACTTATAAAATATTTAGAATTTTGTAAAATTCAAATATAATAAAAATATGTGTTTAATAAATCAAATTCAAGTTTAGAAAACTTCTTTTACTACTTAAATTCAATATTAATATTTTAGTGTGTTGAGCTTAAACTACAAAATCACTCTATCAAACAAACTGTTAAAAGCTTATTAGGCAATTTCTTTTTAGTGAGTGGTGACTAGACTTGGCAATTGGGTGGGCCAAGTCTAAACGATGCGGGTTAAAATGGATCGAATTAAAAACGGATCGAACTAAAAGATTCAATTTTTTTTATTGATCTAGATAAGCAAATTCAGAGCCGGCGGCCGCATACTTTTTCTTTTCTTTTATTTTATTTTTAATTAGACATAAAATAAACAAAAATACACAATATTACAAGTTGGAGCGACCAAGCTGAACTGCATAACTAATTTTATGGCTCTTGGGCACTACTGTTTTTTGCTTTGATATGTTCATAGTCTCATAGTAATCATACTTTCAGACTCAACTCCTTAGTCAAAAATGCCAAATTGTCAATATGCCCTCTAAATCAAACAAAAGAGAACAAATATAACCAAAACAGACCTCAAAGTTGTCTAAGAAAAAGTGAAAATCATACTTTTAGCTAAAGTTCTACCTTACAAAATACAATCACAAAGAAGGGTAAGACTTGTCTTTGAAGAAATGCAAGAACCACTACTCTGATCATCATCAATTAATGTGGAGATATTTATAAACTCAAAACTCTCTTCATCCATAAAATGATTCTAACTTGAACAAATTTTTTTTTGGTTACATTTCTATCTCTTAAATATGTACTTAAAAAAATATAATTTTTGACAGGCAGACCGGGCTCATTTGTGCGGGCTAATTTTAAAGTTGAGCTAAAAAAACCCTTTTTTTTGGTTCAAAATGTAAGCTCAAAGTCTACTCATTTAACGGGCGGGCTGGGCCATGGGCCTTGGACCAATTTTGACATGTCTCACATTGGTTCTACCAAGTATATAAGTACATTAATATTCAATCAATTAAGAATTAAATTTCACAAGAATTATATTAATTACATAATAATAATAGGTCATAAATCCCAAATACTAAAAATGATAAGAATCCACATCATTAATCACTAAACCCATAATAATAGACATGATAATCCCTAACTTCACGCATTAGGTGCGACTAATTTGATCTTCAGACATTTTAGTATTAAGAACTCTCAAAGTTCTAGTCTTAACACTTAGATTAAGACTTCATTGACTATTTGGCAACTTAAATAAACAATTAACTGGAGAAAAAAAAAAACTTATTGACCATCCTTTTTATATAAAAAAAAAATTATACGTCAAATATGTTATACTTAACTTATATATTATTTGAAATTAAATCATACCAAATATTCTTAAAATAATATATTTTTAAAAATAAATTATAAATTAATAATAACTTGTGACAAAAGCACGATAGTAAGTTGGGAGAAACGGTGGAAGTAGTGCAAAACAGAAGTTCAAAAACAGAAACAACATTAAAGAGACTCGCAGGAAATGAGTGTCCATGAGACACTCGTAGTGCAGCCTAGCACGGTCCCCTCTCGATCTCACCACATTCACTCAATAAATTAATAATGCTTGGTTGTGCACGTGTGCGTGATACGGAGTATTTCAGTCAGTTGATATTGTACCACCCCTATATTGAAGATATAAATACTGTTTCATCCGTGTTATTAAAATTATAATAATTTTGGTTAATTTCTCAATAATAGGTGTTATTATTTGGAACTATCGGAATATTGAGTAAATTATTTAATTTTGTTGATAATATTATAATCTTAGATAGTGAATTAATAGTTAAATTGGTGAGTTATAGTGTTGATATTATAATTTTAAATAATAAAATAGTTATTAAACTGATGTGATATGATGTTGGAACAGTGAATTAAGTGGTGAGCCATAATGTTGGAGTAGTAAATGAAGTGATGGATTATATTTGATAAAATAAGAGTAATTTAAACAATTTATATTATTAAATTTTTTTTTTAAAAATATTATAATTTTATTGAGACGGAGATAGTACTCAATAATACAGTACTATTTTTAGAGAAGCGAGTGCGTGTTTCTATACTCATATAAGTATTAAAAAGTAAATACTATTAATTATTATTTTTATTTTAATTATATTGAAATAATTAGTTGCTAAGTTATACAGAAAAACAAACTTAATCAAGTGATCTCGTGCACTCAGCAGCACAGAATTCTGACTTCGCCGTTGACTGAAGTATTAGGCCATCTAAAACATTAAGTCTTCTAGTTCAATAATTCTGGCTCCACCTCTGATAAATCAAGCATTATTTGTGGTACAGATAACAACAACAGTAGTGAAAAGTGAAAATTCAGTTTAACAAATATGAGGAGTTTCTTTCAATTACCCAGGCTAAGTACTAAGCCAGTACTGCCACGCTGGACTCGGATAAGCACACAGTAATGTTTTTACTGTAGTATTGAGTAGTGTCTTGAAACTTAATTTTCAACTCAACAATGTCAGTACTATTTGGATAGAGATGATGATTTTTTATTTTTATTTTTTTTTTCATTGGTCAATCCACAGGGGTATAATTATATTGAACAAGACTTATCGAATAAAATTGACCATTTTTTGAATTAAAATTATTATTAATTTATATATAAATAGGCGATAAAATTATAATTATTAGAAATTACATCAAATGTACTTCTAGATCTAATGTTCGTTTGTTTAAATACCTAAATATATAAAGTTAATTATTAATTTAAAATTTGATTAATTTGACAAAAAAAAATAACTATATTATTTTTTATGAGACGTTGTGAGTATTAAATAGGGGTCACAAAATCTGAAATTGCGTCATTTGAATTTTCAAATGATTGCATGAAGCTTAATTTTAATTTGGATCTCTGCTTCATACTATAATATAGGAGGAGTAGAAAATTTCTACTTACATATTCAAATAATAGCAAGAAAGTCCATTCATCCTGCCTCAATAATGTTTTGAGGTATTTCCAAAAATATGCAAGTATTTGAATCTCTTAGGACACCATTATTGACATTTCAACATTTATTCATTAAAATTAAATTAAAAAAAAAAAAAAACATTTATTTTAGTAGTGTAGTACATTGTAATTTTATTTACCAATGAACCGGCCCAGATTTCCTGCAAATTACAGCATATCATTTAGCCGTGTCCACAGCCGTCTGATCATCTTTACGTTTATCCACTAAACTTTCAGTTCGGTGGGTCCACACCGATATTAAAAGAGCACAGTCAAAACACTAATTTACCGCGGTTAAAGTTAAAATCCGCCCCAATAAAAAACTCACTCGTTCCCTCACTTTTCTCTCGCGCTCACTTCTTTCAAGTTTCTCACCCTTCTCGAGTCTCGTGCCAATTTAGAGAGAGAAACTGAACTACCAATACACACGCAATAAATATAGAGAAATAAATCAACGTCAAAGTGCGAGATACTGACATTACTGTTTGCACTACCACTTGCTGCGCCGGAAATGACGGTGTTCAGCCACTCGAGCGGCGGCGGATTCCTAGCCGGAAAACAGGTTGTTCCGGTCGACTACGAAGCCGAGGTCTCCCAACGCCTCCTCGGAGCCACGCACTTTAACGATCTCAAATCAGCGTTCGAGTGCATCGCCGATCCGTTAGTCGACGTCAACTATGTCGGCACTGTGAGCTTGAAGGTTCGTAAGACGGAGCTCGTCTGTGGCCACGAATCGGCGACCGAAGTTCGAGTTGAGTATGAAGAGTTCAATACCGATGTCACCGCATTGTTCCTCGCCGTTCATGTCGGAAATGTGGCTCTTGTGAGGAAACTACTGGTAATTTTATTAAACTCTGCTTTGACTATTTTGAAATTTGTTGACCGGATCAGTTGGAATTGGAGACTAGAACTGTTTGCATGTTAGTTGTTACTCTTGTATTGTAACTTGACTTACCATTATAACCAACTGCATTTTGTCACATATAGACTTAGCATTTTTTAGTGCTTATATGGGCCGAGAAAATTTTATTTAATTGCATTTCAGCCCTTTGAGTTTTGAACCTTTGATGGACTAGCTGAACTATTCAAAAATCTAAAAGTAGTTTGCTGCGTTAACTATTTATTGAATCTCTGAGAATTCATATTACTGTTCAGGTGACTGTCTCACGTCTGCTTGAACTGCTTTTCGATTTCAAGCTCTGTGAAGCTCATGTTTGATTGTTTCCAAATTCTTCTTAAATTGCTTATGTGGATTTTGATAGTGGTTTAAAAGTTTTAGTTACTCAATGGTACAGTAGAATGAAGTTAATCTAAAATTTGAGAAGCTACAGATAAATCGTCTTTCTCACTCACCTACAGCTTTCAGTTACTCTCCACTTTTTGATTTTCTTTAATAAATTACTAATTTGGGTGTGATATATATTCATTTACTATATTAGGGAACTAATAAAGTAAAAATAATAACCGAGTATTAGAAAGTTTGAGGCGAAATGCTATTTCATACTAAAGCCCATTTACTCTGTTATATTTTAATTGATTAATTATCTTTGCCTTTCTTCTTTATTTTCTGAATCTCTTGTTTAAGGATCTATGGATTAGACATGCTTAGCTTGATAAAAAATTATGTCTAGACTATACTAGTTTTCATCATATTTTGCCTGCCAAACTAGCTCTTTAGTACTTTCACACAGCACCTGTAATTGGTTTGTGTGGGTCCAGTTAAAATATATAGCAGCCTAGCCAAATTAATTTTATCTCTATGCAACTTTATTCCGGGAAGAGTCAGGCAAATTTCCTGCTTACTCAATAATGTGGTCTGTAAAAATAGCTCGGATACCTTCAAGTACTTGAGATCTTGGGTATGGCTATAAGCCTTGTTCTGAAGTCTCTTATGCAAAGTTTTTAGTTCTTACTCAGCAACTCATCTAGTTAATTAAGGCTTTCAATTTCTTCGTCACATCGTTTATAAGTTTCTATGATGATCCGATAGATACGCAGCATAACTTTGATACTAGTGGCTTAGAATTGATGAAGAAAAAACAAAATCATGTCGTGCCCTGTTCTATGAATATGTGATACCCAATTTGTGAATTATTTTAATTTTCTTTCTTGTTTTGTTCTTTGTGAAATTTAAGAAATTTACAGACAAAACACAAAGAAATGCAGAACATGCATAATATATATAGGTATGTTTTTGCATATATAAAAGAAAGCCATGTATAATAATGTGTGGGTCGGCATACCCATCCTGAGTTGTCTCATACAATTGATCCCAGTAGTCTAAAGGAACATTGCAGCATGCATGCATGATACATTCCCCCTCTTCTTGTTTATTAATTATCTGCAAGTATCCCCGTAATGAAAGTTCCATACTCCGTTGTCTGTCACATCAGTTCTGTTCCCTCTTTTTGTCTTTTGTGGCTATTGACCACCTGTATTCAAGGGGAATCCAAGACACTAAAGTATCACCATAATCATCTTCTTAAACAAGGACTAGTTTGAGCAAAGACAAGATTAAACAAGATAATGTATTTGTTCAGAGTATTTTTGCCATCATCACTTTGCATAATGAGGTTTGGTACTTTTAAAATTATAGAGTATTGGGGCCGATGTCAATCAGAAACTCTTCAGGGGCTTCTCAACAACAGCATCAGTACGGGAGGGCCACCTAGAAATCTTGGAGATCTTACTTAAAGCTGGGGCATCTCAACCCGCTTGTGAGGAGGCTCTTTTAGAGGCCAGCTGTCATGGGCAAGCAAGGTCCGTGGAGCTACTCATGGGGTCTGATCTAATTCGGCCCCATATTGCCATACATGCTCTTGTCACTTCATGCTGCAGAGGATTCGTGGATGTCGTCAATGCTCTCATGAAGGTAAATAATCATAATCACTCATTCGTATTAGTTGTTCAGTTGCAATTTTCATACTATTACTTTCCAGATACCTTGTTACAAAGTTCAAAGTCAGCATTTTGAACTGTTCTCATTGTCATTGCTCAATGATTTTTATTTTTCAATACTACTAAAATCAACATAACTTGGTGATTCAATTATTAGGCTGTCTACCTTCTTAAATTGCTTAAGCTACATTCTCCATTAACATAAACCAACTACATCTTGTAAAGCCATGATGGCTATTGAAGTGTGAAAAATGCAACTATAAATTTTTTGAACGCACAATAAAGCAAATTAAGCTGTCTATCTTTTCTGCAGGAGGATTAAAAGTTCTGCCTAAAACTTAGAAATAATTAAAGTATCCCTAATACAATTTTTCCTTTTATATGCATAAATGACAATAGCACTTGAATTTGGTACTTTCATGTGCTTAATAGATTATACATGGAATCGATGGGGGTCTGAAAATGAGCTTTCACCTCTGTTTCAATTAAGTTTTTCAAATTCAACTTTGAAATGGTTTGTGTTGCTAAATGGCAGTGTGGAGTGGATGCCAACGTGACTGACAGGGTGCTGCTCAGATCGTCCAAGCCTTCTCTGCACACAAATATTGATTGTACTGCACTTGTAGCTGCCATTGTTAGTAGGCAGGTCTCAGTTGTCCGTCTGCTGCTACAGGTAAACTTTATATATTTTGTAGTGATAATTATTCCATTTCCTTACATTATTGGGTTCTGATATCGGACTTTCATGTCTTTTTGTGATAATGCCCTTCCAATGAAAGAATGTTGTTTGATTTTTTCTGCTGAATTCCTTCAGTAAGACTGTACTGAAGCTACGTCAGTCATGAAATAGTCCAAAAAGTACCATCCCCAAAATTAATATTTATAGGATAATCAGGATTCTGTAAAGTGACGGAAATGTAAATGGACGGATGTGATAGTTTTCACTTATAGGCATTAGTTCAGATGATGGGTCCTCTTGAAATTGTTTTTGTAACTGTGATATAGCTGGACTTGTACTCCAGGATGACAATTCCATCCACATGGTATGAATTGGATAACACTAAAATCTTAGCAGAAACTGAGCATATCCCTAGGTACACTGAACATCCATATTTCAGAGTGACAGGTAAAAACAAAAAAAAAAGAAATTGGGAATTTTTTTTTTATTTTATTTTACTGTTTTTGTCAATTTGAGAAATTATCGAATTTATTTTATTTTAGCCAATAAAACACTACTCATTTTGAAAATTGTTGTTTCCAAAACAAAAATAAATTCTTATTAATCTTAAATTTTAAAAGTTCACAAATGGAAGACTTTAAGTCAAAATGATACCTTGTATATGAAGTGTGAACACATTACTTTTTCCAAATAAACAAAACTAACAATCCTTGTTTGTTTTCTTCCACTAAAAAAACTAGGCTGGTGCCAGAACTGATATCAAAGTGCAATTGGGAGCATGGTCTTGGGATATTGCTTCAGGTGAAGAGTTCAGGGTGGGTGCAGGACTTGCAGAGCCTTATCCCATCACCTGGTTAGCAGTGGAGTATTTTGAAGCCAGTGGCACAATCTTGCGCATGCTCCTCCAAAAAATCTCCCTCAACACCCCACACCTCGGCAGAACTCTCCTTCACCATGCCATCCTGTGTGGCAATGCCGGAGCTGCTAACGTGCTTTTGGATTCCGGAGCTCACATAGAATCCCCCATCATAACATCCCAAAAGGCAGAGGTCCGTCCACTACACATGGCTGCCCGTTTTGGATCGTCAACAATCCTCCATTGCCTCATTGACTCTGGCAGTGACCTAAACTCAACGACAGCCAATGGCGAGACAGCTCTTATGATCTGTGTCAAACACAAGCAGGAAGAGTGCCTTAAAGTTTTGGCCAAAGCTGGAGCTGATTTTGGTTTGGTTAGCACAGCAGGCCAATCTGCATGTTCACTCGCTGAGTCAACTCGATGGTACGATGGTTTTGAAAACGCTCTTTTAGGTGCCATTAGGGCCAGAAAGGTTCTCAAGACAAGCAAAACTGCCATCTTTTCACCTCTAATGTTTGTAGCTCGGTCTGGAGATGTACATGCTTTGAAAGCTCTGATTGGACAAGGAGATGTTAATCTAGATTATCAGGATGACGAAGGTTTTACTGCAGTAATGGTAACTGCACTGGAGGGTCATGTTGAAGCCTTTCGTTTACTAGTCCATGCCGGGGCTGATGTAATGACTGCTAATAAATCCGGTGAGACCGCTATCACACTGTCGAAATTGAGTCCGAACTGTGATCAATTTGAAAAGGTAATGCTTGAATTTGCTCTCGAGAAGGGTAACAGAAATGGTGAAGGGTTTTACGCTTTACATTATGCAGCTCGTCGAGGCGACTTGGACGCAGTTAAATTGTTGACCAGTAGAGGTTATGACGTAAATGTCCCTGATGGGGATGGTTATACTCCTCTGATGTTGGCAGCACGAGAAGGCCATGCACACACGTGCCAACACTTGATATTTAACGGTGCAGATTGTGATATCAAGAACGCGAAGGGTGAAACTGCACTTTCACTTGCTAGAAAGGCTGGTAGTAAACGATCTGAGGTGGAGTGTGTGATACTTGACCAGATCTCGAGGAAGCTGGTCCTGGGTGGGGCCAATGTGTTGAAACATACCAAGGAAGGAAGAGGAACTCCACATAAGAAAGTCATCAAAATGGTGGGACCCGTTGGAGTGCTGAGGTGGGGGAATTCGAGGGGGAGAAACGTTATATGTCGAGAGGCTGAAGTGGGACCAAGCAACAATTTTCGGAGGTTGAGACGGGGCAAGGGTGATGATGGTGATGGAGTGGGACTGTTTAGAGTGATGACGACAAAGAAAAAGGAAGTGCATTTCGTGTGTGAGGGTGGAGTTGAAATGGCTGAGTTGTGGGTGAGGGGGATTAAGCTTGTTACCAGGGAAGGTATATTAATTATGTAGTAAGAAGCAGCAGCAGAAGATTAAGATATGAAAGAGGGAATAAAAGCATATTTCTGGAAAGCGTGTATAGAAGCCTAGCACTTCTTCTCGAAGTACTTGATGTGGTTCTTTCCATTGTAGAGGTCTTATGATCCTTGAATTTTGAAGTAAGAAAAGGGAATTTCCCAAGGCACGTATTTGATAGTTTATTTTTAGTTTTTTGGCTTTGTTTTCTAAATGAGTCAAGGGATTAATTTATCTCCTTAACATGTATCTACACCTAGGCTACAAGCCTACAAGCACTAATAAATCCCTACCCAAAAAAATAAACAATATTGATCCACCAGTTTATATGGGATATTATTTTGGCATAGCATGATACTGATTAGGTCTATTTTACAGAATTAGTTGCTGAAAACCATGACTATGGTCAGAAAATATAACGAAAGACTTGATTAATGGATAAATGAACCGAAGGTACTTTCATAATTAATCAAAATCCTTCCCTTGCAAGCGATTGACCTTTATATTTCCCTTGAACATTAACCTACCTCAAATATCAAGTTTTCAATCTGAGTATTGCTCCGGTCCTCGAAGGAATTCTTGATATTATTAAATATAGATGACAACCCTTTTGAACTTCTACAAGTAAATTGTCACCTGCCCCTTCCCGCTACCTCCAGTGAAAAAGAGATCGGGATAAGGGAGGGAAGGAACCGCAGCCTAAGAAATCAGAAATACCAAATGACTGCCACCTCCTTAGCTTTCCTTGATTTCCTTTTCCTTTGCCTTGCACATCTCTTCAGCAGATTTGATATACTTTTTCGTCAACTCATCAACCTGGGGAAAGGGCACAAAAATCAGAAAACGCTATATCTCTTCCATCAATTGACAAATATCTTCAAGAAATTACTACAAAAAAAAAAAAAAAAAAAAAAAACCTCACTTCTTTCTCCAGCTTTTTTGCGTCATCTGCAGATATACATGAAGCCGTTTTATCTTTGTCCTTTTTGTTTGGCGTGGATTTTTTTATCGTGTCCAATGCCTGGAGAAGGTAAACTATAAGATTGAGTGACAACTTAAAAGCATGATAGTAACTGTCAAATACTACACTAGTTAGTTAAGTTTGGTCCCACGTACGGGGGTTGGAACCTCAAACAATTATTTTTGGCAGCCTATAAGTTATCACTTGTGACCATGTTAGACATCAAAATGTGAGAGAGAAAAATGATCGGTCCAATATTAAGAGAATCCATAGGGGCTAAGGCTAATATTTCCAAAAAAGTAGGGGCTAAGGCTAATGTTACCAAAAAAAAAATAGAGGCTATGGCCCTAGAACCAACAAAGAGATCAATTTTCAAACAACCAAACAAACAACACCTAAATTGCATAAAATGCAGTTTATATTTTTTTTGGATAGGTAATCCGTAATCAGCCCCAGGTATGGACTTTCAAACCAGCAACCTTGAGATTTCAAGGCCTCTTCCAGTTCTCCCACCCTTTGGGAGTCTAAAATGCAGATGTATCAAATCGTTGTACATTCTCACACTGAACTGCCAAATAGTTTACTTCAACATTCAGCTTCCAATTTAAGGTCAGCGCCATCAGATTTCCACTCATCACACCGATTTCAAAAGTACTATTGAAGATTCGCTCAAGGACTAAATAACATGGGAACTAATAAGATAGACCTTAAAAGTACTAAATTAAGACTCCTGAAGTACTAGACATGCTGTCTATCCCAGCTCAGAACCATGTATATAACCATAATAACTACTCCCTCTGTCCAAATTTTATTGTCCTAATCAGAAAATATCCACATATTTAGAAAGTATTATTTCCTCTAAAGTACCCTTCTCATTTATAGATAAAGTGGATAGACAGAGAGAGCTATGGAGTAATGAGTTGTATTTCCAAGAAAATGCTTATTATTTTCAATAAAAAGAATGTTGGTAGTATTGGAGAAATATGACTAAACGTAGTTTTAAAAGGAAAGAGGATAAACGTGGACGAGCTAAAAAGGAAAATAGGACAATAAAAGTTGGATGGAGTAAAAAACAATAATTCTTTTGTGATTTGAGTATTTATGATTTTAACTTCATAATATACATTTTCAGGGTGGTTGCCATACTGCTCGACGAGAAACATGTAAGAACTGCTAGGAAAGAAAAAATAGGGGAGAAAGAAATCATCTTTCACTAATACCTTCTGCCGGGCTCTTCTTATACTTTGTTTGACATCTTCAGAAGCTTTGGACACCACCTTACACACAGCCTGGTTAGAGATGAGAGTTCAATAAAATTGCAATTGTAAAGCGCAAACTGATTACATGAAACCGAAAATAGCCAAAGAAAGAAACTGATTGAGTTCACCTGCATATGCTCCTTAGTAAGTCTGTTCATTGCACATATATGAAACATAAATCAGTCAATTGATATAGTAAGTCACAATTTATGCCCAGATTAGTAGTTTGTAATATTATCCAAATAACTGGAAAGCTCAACTTCAATTTTTTGAATAAGTTAAAGTTCATCTTAAGGAAGGAAAAAAGAAAAAGGAAAGACATTGTAGATATTAACAACTTTTTATATTATAAAGCATTCACAACAATCAGCTTCTGTCCATATTGAAGTACTAATGAACCAAAATAGATGGAGTTCTTACGGAGGAATCTTTGCAATCAAACGCTCGCCTTCTACTTTCGGATTTAAACCCAGTGGAGATGAACAAATAGCCTTCTCCAATTCTTTTACTGCCTGAAAAGATAGTCACTCTGTCAAGAACATATCCATTTGCGTCAAATAGTCACGTATTATATCTTCTTCCAATATGTAAATTCAATAAAGAGACACAAACCGTTTACAGGGACATGTACTGTATCTTAATACAAGAGTGATTGAAATGCTCGAGGCCTACAAAGTTGCAATTATAAAATTGTTTATGGTTTAGAACCATGCACAAAAGTATTAATAAATTTTTTTAATCTGAATTACATTTTAGTCATGCAAACAATCAAGTTGATCAACAGGTTGACATCACTTTGCGTAATGTGTGGAATTGGGAAAAACTTATGCAAGTAAACTTTATTATGAGAATTTAAGGCCCATACTCCATTGACAATACGAAATATTCAAGGTCAGATGCGTTTAGAATGCAAACTATAACATGACGACAAAAATCCAATGAAGTAACTCAGTTGGGTTGCACAATTATTACATTTGGATCATATGGAGTAACTGACACGGTTTTTGGATCCAACACCGAAACAGCAGCCATCCCATTCAGAGGAATTTTCACGCCACCGGTTTCTACAATAATATGATCTAGCATTCCTGAAAATAAACAAAAATGAAGTATGAAAATTGGCCAAGTGAATGAATTTTCAATTTCCAAACTCAAAAGCAACCTATTGATGCCCTTCCCGTTCGCAATTTGCTCAGATCACGCGACAGTGCATCTATTGCCGCCTCCATCTGTGAGATAGCAGCTGTCTTAACAGTAGGCCCAATATTTACACCTTCATTTGTGCTCCCATCATCATCATCATTAGCTGCAAAAGTTTCATCGTCAAATTAAGTTCAATTTTCTGAAAATCAGAACATACTTCAACCCTTCAACTAAAAGAGCAGCAACTCATTTATTACTCCATCATTTCCACAAATAAAAGTCCCATTTTTGAAATTTTGCAAATATAAATGATATAATTTCTTTCCATATTTAACCCTAAACATAATAAGTAGTTAGTTTAGTAGCGGTGACAAGATAATAAAATTGTCCCAGTAATTTGATGATATTGTGTCAATTTATACAACAAATACAATATAAATGGGCAAATGAGACTCTTTTTGTGAGCATAGGGAGTAAACAACAAATTCCTTGTGGCAACCTAGTAAATTTTTTTTTTCCTTCTGGGATTTCCTGCAATCTGGTTATCTTGGCTTGGTTTACTGAACATTTCAATGTCTAGACACCAAGATTCAATATTTTATCAACAACAATTGAAGATTTTATAGACTAACTCAAACAAGGATCAAGAAATTTCAATAATTAAATACAGACAGAGAGAGGAAATCGTACTCTGGTTGTTGCGTCGTTTGGCAAAACCTCTGCGAGTTTCAAATAGGAAATTGATAACTGGTAAACTGGGACGGGAATGAACCGGGACAGAGCTGAAGAGAGATGGTGGGGTGGAGGCCAAGTGTGAGAAATGTTGGTGGCCATGGACAGAAGGTCGAAGGTGGAGGAGAGAGAATTGACGAGAGGATGAAAACGCCCGCCTAATCATCGCCATCGTTAATTCTCTTCACCGACTCATCAGCTTACCTGAAGTATTACGCTAGGGTTTTGTTAAACCCTCGCCGACATCGATCTCAAATTAAATTAAGACGCTTTTCAACTTTTTACCAAAAACTAAATGACTGCAAAATTGACCGATTTATTTGTAAGAGCTGAATTAATTGTGGATGTGATTAGTGTTGGATTAATTTTTCTTGTTAATACTAAATTTTGTGCCCGTGAACACATCGGTGAATTTTTTTGTCCAGTAAATTATATAACTAGACTTACTTTGGGTTTATCAATAATTTAATATATATTGACAAATTTTGTATAAAAAGTTGGTTATATATATTTATTGAAAAAGATGAATGATAAGTTAATTATCATTATTTGAAATTTGAATTATTATGTTTAATTAAAATTATTCGTGTTCTTTCTCTTAGATTTAAGTAACAAATTTGCGGTATTAATTAGAATATTAGAATTCAGTTGCATTGTTGTTAGATTTAGCTCCTCTCCTTCCTCCAATTTCTCTTTAATACATCTTTAAAATATATTTTTTAATAGTATTATTAAAATTAAAATCGATCACTTAATTTAGAACATTGAGTTATACTATTTCTTTGAACATGAAAAAAATGAACTTTTTTTATGATTTGATGAACATATATAGCTTTCATTGAATTTTCAATTGTTAAAATTCATATCAATAGTAAATAGTGAAAAAAATTTTAGCAATTTTATTTTTTTGTGAATTTAATCTCTATATCATAGATTACATATTAGCACATTTAGATTATTATAAATATAAATAAATATATATATAAATACTAATGTATTGGAGGGAATTTGAGAGAAAGCGTAATAGAGATGAGCTAAATTCATTGCAGTTGTATTAAATATGATATTTCATATGGTAACCTTAATTTTTAATACATATTTAGTTTCATATATTATATTCTTTTTTTTAATTATTTCAATATATTAAATCGTTTATTAAGGATACATATTTTTTGGGTTAAAAGTTTCATATTTTTTGAGCTTTTCTAACAATAATGCAATTATTTTAAACTCTAAAAAGATTGATGTTTATATTTACCTATTTATTCCTTTATTTGAAAAATATATAGGAATCTGAAAATAGGCAAAAAATAGTACGTTTATTATTTATATATAATGCAAAACGTTTTGTTAATATATATGTAAGAACCCAATATTTTCAAAATGTTATGAAATTTATTCATTTTAACAGTATAATATACTGGGATAAAATAAAATTTAGGGTGGTAAATTCAAATATTGGTTTCCGACAAAAAGAATTTCAACGTTAAAGTTATGCAATATTTATTCCCGTACGGAGCGCCGCAAAGTATTTGTGGAC
>JAUMHB010021083.1:0-10907 GCA_032359685.1 Pittosporum tobira
GTACTTAGAAAATTGTGTGTATTCATTGAAATTAGAGTGAACTATTTATAGTAGATGACTAGTTGTCTTGATTAGTCACATTGATTCACATAATTCATGAAGTGAAAAGTTACGTCATTTTGTGTTTTCAATTTAAAATGAAGAGACACATTTTCATTAATTATAAAATGATAAGTTGTATCATTTTATGTTTGCAATTTAAAATGAAAAGACAAATTTTCATAAATTATTTTTCAAAAAAAATATTACATCACTTCATTTAAATTATAATTATTTTATAATAAACTTTGTAAAATTCCAACATTGGGCACCCAACAATTCATGGCTTTTCTGTCTCCAAAATCGATGGAGATGGACCGGAGGCCGGAGTGTATGAAATAATAGTGATACAAGAACATAACCCTGTCTGAAAGATTGAAGGAGCGTAAGAATTTTTTCATGGTTTCACGCAAGAACATAAATCTTATTTGAGAGTTTGAAAGGGAATATCTTTGTACAGAATAATCGAGTGCGTACGTCTTGATGATAGTTAACGTGTATTTATAAGATCAGCAAGGAGTGGAGTCCAATTAGCATTGGACTTCGTCAGTAGTAGAACAAACTTGTACCAAACGAAACCTCAGATATTGAAGTTAGGGGTTTTAAAGGAACCTGGCCGAACTCAAGCTTAAAGTAATGAGGGTTTTCCTCAAGTTCAGTTTGTTTAACCAAATAATTTTTTTTATCAAATTTTCTATGAGCTGATCTTGATGAGTTTTTAAGTGAATAATTTAAAATATTTAATGATATTAAGCATGAATGAGCAAAAATCAAACTCGATCTTCACCTGTTAAGCAAAACAAGTTTCAAGCTGAAGTTGAATCTTTAAACAAATTGAGCTCAAGACGAATTTTAAAAGAATTGAACTTAAACTTTAAATGAAGGTTTGGCCCGTTTAACATCCCAATTTTGGTGTATGACCTCATATATTACTTGCTCAATCTGATAGGCATAGATTAAATTTAGTCGTTATGTTGTCAAATTACAATTCAATGACTAATTAAAATATTTTCTTTTTGCCTAAACTAGTTCGGGTAGTTTGCATAATTTCCTTTCCTAACACTGACAGAAAGAGAGTTTTCAAACTTCAAATAGAACTCTAAATAATAATAAGTACTAATCAGAATCATACTATCCATATATTGGTATCAAAGTTCGTATATGACTAGGTATTTAGAGTCTTGGCTTCCAAGTTAATACGCCTATATATAAGGCTAATTAACTCTCCTTCGTAATAGACACACCCATTCTCTCTTTGATTTCTACGACCCCATTAATTTTCCCTAGCTACTGTTAAACTTGTGCCAACACCCTACACCATGGACCCTCTTAAATAATCCCTCCATCCCCTTCCCTGCGACGTAAACCCAAACCCTAAAATTGTTAAACATGCCAACAAACCCGCTATGGCCATCAAAGGAAGAATAACAAGATTTCTGATCATCGGCGCTGTTATCTTACTTGCAGCTTGTCTGATCATCTCTTCCGTTATCTTGCTAACGGCGTTCGTCCTATCTATGCTCCGAGAGTCGGGAACAACACCTACTACTTATGTTGACGACCCAAGTTGGGGCAATGGATTGCTGGAGAAGTGTGTGAAGCTCAACTTCGATGTTCCACGACGCGCCTCAAGGCCAACTCGGAAGTTGGAACTTCTCAGAGAAGACTGTAGACAACGGCTGTTTTGGGTGAACCGTAACTTCAAGTCGAGGTGTGTTTTGCCATGGAGATATGTCGAAGCCCTTAAAAAGGTTCCAAGGTTCAAGAACAATGAAGCAGCCTTGGATAAATTTATTCATTGGCTGGCCCCACAGTGTGCAACCAACATATATGTTGATGACTTATTATAACTACTTGTAGTTGCAGTTCGTTTCCGATTTTATGATCAGCTATATTGTACAACTTATGATAAGTCTGTGTAATTGATCTCTTAAAATTCAATAAGATTAATATTTACTACCTCATTTGATGGGTTTTGTGATCAATTGTAATATATTTATAATTGTGCAAAGGTTTTAAATTTTAGTTTTTAATGTAATTACTTTTCCAACATTTTAAATTTTGAATGTGAAAATTTAATTTGTTGAATTTAATTTATATCTGCATTCGCGCATATAACCACAACAGCCCCCCACTGCATACATTGTTTTAGGGTCACCAATCTGAAACATTGTGCTCTCCTTGTCTAAAAAAATTAGAAACTAACCTGATATCTTGGTTTATAGTTTCTCCTTTTAAAAAAAAATGGTTCTTGACCCCAGATATGACAGGTACATCTACTTGATGTCTACAATGCAGTTCTTAATGGTGAACTAAATGAAGAGGTTTATTTGGCAATAACACCTGGTCACTCCTCCTATGGAACTAATCGAGTTTGGAAGCTTATCAAATCATTATATGGCCTAAAGCAGGCATCCAGGCAGTGGTTCTCAAGTTGACTCATTATCTAAAATATATTGGCTTTACTCAGACCCATGTTGATTACTTTCTTTTCACATCTACTAGTAATGGACATTTTCTTGCAGTGTTAATCTATGTGGATGACATATTAGTCGTTGATGATGATCTTAGTCTTATTGAGAAGCTTAAGACTTTTCTCGACTCAAAGTTTGGTATCAAAGACTTGAGTTACATTAAATATTACCTAGGCCTTGAAGTGTCTAGATCTATTGTTGGAATATTTGTTAGCCAAAGGAAATATGCTTCGTATATTATTAAAGAATTTGGAATGATGGAGGAAAAAACTCAAACTATTCCTATGATCCAACACACCAAGCTTACTAATGATGGAGGTCCTTTTGCAGATGCTTCTCTTTACAGGAAACTAGTTGGTAAACTTTTGTATCTTACTCTTACAATGCCTGATTTATCATATTCAATTCAAAATTTGAGTCAGTTTATGTAACAACCAACTATGGACCATTTTCATGCGGCACAAAGGATATTAAGATATATGAAGGCTACACGAAGTCAAGGGTTGTTATTTTCTTCTACTGCATCCCTCAACTTGCAAGTATACTGTGACAATGATAGATTATTTGCCTATTCTAATAGTGATCGAGGCAATTGCCCTTTGATAGGAAGATCTATCACTGGATACTCTCTTATGTTGGGAGATTCTTTAATTTCCTAGAAAGCCAAGAAGCAATCAGTTGTATCGAGGTCTACAGCAGAAACTAAATATAAAGCAATAGCCACGGCTACCTATGAAATCTTATGGGTATATGGTTTGTTGAAAGACTTGCAAGTTTCAGTTTCTACTTCTATTACTCTCTTTTGTGACAACAAAGCTACTATTCACATAGCAGAGAATCCAATTCATCATGACAAGACTAAGCACATAGAATTGGATTGCCATTTTCTGAGGGAAAGGTTGCAAATGGCCTTATACCTCCACATTATGTTCCTAGCTCACATCAACTTGCAGATATCATGACTAAGCCACTTAGCCAAGACCAGCATTGAATGTTGCTAAATAAGCTGAAAGTTCTCAACCCCAGCTCACCTTCAGCTTTTGTTTTGTGTTCTTAGTTTAGGAAGGGGGCACAAAAGCAACAAGGCTCAGACTCGTATAGGAAGCAACAAGGTTCAAACAAGACCTTGATATGTGCAAATAGCAGTTGGAGCATACATGCATTTCAAATTCAAAGATAATTTGGATAAGGCATAGCAGCATACATGGCTGCAAGGGCATCTGAAATGGCACTACGATATGATGCAGTTTGTTCCAAGATTCATGGAAGATATTTCTGACTTATCACAACAACTTGATATCCTATCTGACAGCAACTAGATAACTACAACTATCTAATAGCAGTTAGGAATCTACATTTATTGTTTCTTTGTATGACTTGTATCTAGAAAATTTGTATAAATAGCAAAAGGATATACGTACCTACCATCAAGTTTTTCAATTAATAAAATGACTCTTTAAAGTAACTCTTTTATAAGAACGAATAAAATGCCCATGAAATTGAAAATGTCTATTACAACAAAAAGAAAAATAAAAATTTTAAAAACGAGAGGAAATTATCTATCATGAAACTCAGAAGACCGACCTCTCTTTGAGTACGCTCAGTCTTAGTGGAGGATCAGCGACCGTGGGAATAATTAAGATTCCATCATCCTAGCTAGGAGAACAATATGGGAAAACATGACGTAAGAAAAAGTCAGCAATTTTGAATTACACTATGCAAATAAGTAAATATAACATAAAAGGACTTTGTACGAGAACTTTTGAAATTGAACTTTTAATTGAATAAATTTTAAATATTTAATATTATCGAGCATAAATAAGTCAAGTTTATCAAATTTGAGCTCAATTTCAAGCTCGAATTGAGATTTAAACGAATGGAGGTCAAATGAAGTTCTGGCTTGTTTAACAGTTTTGAAGTATAACCTCGTATATTGCTTGTTTGGTCTGATAGTCATATGTAGATTAGATTTAATTCTCATGCATGTCAAATTAGAATTCAATGGGTAATTAATACTCCCTCTGTCTAAAAAAGAATGAGTCTTGACTCATCATTTTGTCTGAGTCAAGCCTCATTCTTTTTTGAACGGATGGAGCATATTTTTCTTGTTGTGTAAACTATTTCGGATGGTTTGCTTCCTTTCCTAACATGGACAGAAAAAGAGTTTTCAAACTTCAATTAGAACTCGGAGTAATAATAAATACTAATCACAATCATACTATTCATTTATATCCAAGTTCGTAAATGACTAGGTACGTATATATTATATATTATATATATAGCTCCTCTTTTTAATAGACACACCCATTCTCTCTTTGATTTCTACAACCCCATCAATTTTCCCTAGCTACTGTTAAATTTGTAATACTACACATTACTCTATGAATTTACAGGTTTAAAAGAAAATGAGGCGGGTGGTTTGCTTCCTTTCCTAACACTGACAGAAAGAGAGTTTTCAAACTTCAAATAGAACTCGAAGTAATAATGACTACTAATCAGAATCATACTATCCATATATTGGTATCAAATTTCGTATATGACTAGGTATTTAGAGTCTTGGCTTCCAAGTTAATACGCCTATATATAAGGCTAGTTTAATTACTCTCCTTCGTAAAAGACACATAGACCCATTCTCTCTTTGATTTCTACGACCCCATCAATTTTCCCTAGCTACTGTTAAACTTGTGCCAACGCCCTACACCATGGGCCCTCTTAAATACTCCCTCCATCCCCTTCCCTGCGATGTAAACGCAAACCCTAAAATTGTTAAACATGACAACAAACCAGCTATGGCCATCAAAGGAAGAATAACAAGATTTCTGATCATCTGCGCCGTTATCTTACTTGCAGCTTGTCTGATCATCTCTTCCGTTATCTTCCTAACGGCGTTCGTCCTATCTATGCTCAGAGAGTCGGGAACAACACCTACTACCTATGTTGACGACCGAAGATGGAGCAATGGATTGCTGGAGAAGTGCGTGAAGCTCAACTTCGATGTTCCACGACGCGCCTCAAGGCCAACTCGGAAGTTGGAACTTCTTAGAGAAGACTGTAGACAACGGTTGTTTTGGGTGAACCGTAACTTCAAGTCAAGGTGTTTTTTGCCATGGAGATATGTCGAAGCCCTTAAAAAGGTTCCGAGGTTCAAGAACAATGAAGCAGCCTTGGATAAATTTATTCATTGGCTGGCCCCACAGTGTGCGACTAACATATATGTTGATGACTTACTATAAGTACTTATAGCCTAAATTTGTTATCAGTACAAAGAATATTGTTTTATTATATGTTCTACGAAGCTCTGAGTTCTCGGAGGATGCATCAAAGGTGGGAGCAAAGATTCGCAGATTGGTGCCAATTTTTTTGCTTTTTGTATTTTGTCAGGAGTAGTATTCCATGTTCTCTTTATGCAATTGTAAGAACTTGAAATTTGAGTCAATATCTAATTAACGAATATTGACATTGTTGATGCTTGTTTGAGTATTGTTTGAATGTTTTTTAACTTAGTCCATATGTCTTCCAGTTAAGCGGTCATTTGAAAGGTGTTGATTAACCTGAAATATGGGCAACACGGGATGATTTGACCCAATTTCTCTCTCCAAATTTTAAGTTAGTTATTTGTCAATAATAAGACATCAACAATAATTCTATAGAGATAAAGTATATTGTCAGATGTTCTAAGCTAAGATCCCCCTTATTGTAGTAATAATTATAGATGTTCTCGGCATGAGCTGAAAGTGTAAGAACTCAATATTTTTAGTATTTTATAAAATTTATTTATTTTACACATCCTCAAGAACAATAATGAAGCAGCCTTGGATAAATTTATTCATTGGCTGGCCCCACAGTGTGCGACTAACATATACGTTGATGACTTGCTACAAGTACTCTAGTTGCAGTTCGTTTCCGATTTTATGGTCAGCTATACTGTTTACAACTCATGATAAATTTGTGTAATCGATCTCTAAAAATTAAATAAAACTAATTATTACTACCTCATTAGATGGGTTTTGTGATCAATTGTAATATATTTTTAAAAATTGTGTAAAGTTCTTAAATTTCAGTTTTTAATATAATTATTTTTCAAACATTTTAAATTTTGGATGTGAAAATTTAATTTATTGAATTTATAATTTATATCTGCATTCGCTCATGTAGCACCAAACTGAGCTCCGCTCAAATCCTTTGGCCGACTGATAGCTGTCAGCTGCTTTCAGCTTGTTTTTCGCATCAACTTTTATGTAAATACAATGAAGGATGCACCTAGACTTGCACAAATTGATTTGTTAAGGTGATTTTATGTTTTAAATAAAAACCAGCGCAACAAATTGGAAGCCAAAAATAATAAAAATAAAAATTATTGGAGGGAAATTCTCTAATCTGTTTGCCTCCGATTGATGTCCTGTATTAATTTACATTGATTGACAAACAGTCTACACAATGCACATCAATTATTTTAGACAATTTTTGTGCCATCTGTCATTAGACAAAACATTCATGAACCTTCTGCAATGTAAAATTGCTGCCGCCAAGGTAAATATTATTTTCTCAACTTACACGGAGGTGCTGCAAAATGTTTGCTATTTCCGAACAATTTTATTCACATAAACCTGCTACTGACAAATAGAAACATCACTCGGAAAAGGAAAATAAATAAATAAATAAAACAAGAGGTCGTTTGGTTCCTTGGTGTTCCAAAAAGCACTTCCAAAAGATCGTTTCATTTTCTTTCGTTCTATTACAATTTTTGCCGGAGGATATGGATGGGAAAAAGAGCAGAGCATCAACTCAACAATTTCCTTAGCCTCTTCTCAGCAAGAGTTGCAACCTTATTTTGCGGTTCTAGGACGAGTGCATGTTTGAAGTCTGCAAAAAAAAAAAAAAAGAGAAGCAATTTTTACAGGGATACCAAACGCACTAATACGCTATAATCTGTAGCACTATATTTTAGGAATTTATAGGTTCAAAAAAATGAGCTGGGTGGAAGGGGGCAAGAAATAGGTGGTGAAGTTCTAATCAGTATATAGCTAACAAGAATTTTCATTTAAAACAAAAAGAAAAAATGGTTATCATTAAAGATGGGTGAGGGGGCCGTAGAACCTAACCTATCGGATTTGTTCCCTGGTCCTCCTGTTAGAAGGGTGAAAAGGAGTACCATTTGAGCTATAGCTCGTTGGTTAGCTAACAAGAATTTTTATTTTTTTCTAGAGAAAAAAAAAATGGTTATCATTAAAGATGGATTGAAGATTAGCGCAGTCCATATATTAAACCATACACAAAATGGCCAAGCAAAGATGAAAGGATAAACTTAGAAGCCATAAACCTCTCGAATTTCCAAGATTTATATATGCTGAAGGGAACATCCACAAATGGTTAGAACAGGTTTTCTGAACAAAGATATCCATGAGGAAAAGAGGTTCTCACCTTGAAGAGCCTCCTTATTAAAGAGGAGTGATTCCCTAGCTGTTCCTCGCCTCAGATATGCCTTCACATTCTGCACACAGAAATCAAATGTCATACTCCCTCCGTTCCAAAATTAGAGATAATTTTGAGTTCCATCAAACTTTAAATTATGATATAAAACTTGTTAAATTTTCAAAGTTTGTATCTAGTAGCACTACACTTCAATCAAGATAAAGTAAACTCACATCAAATTTGAATTTTAGAATTTCACAAATGTACTACATTAAAAGTCATAGGCAGATTTTGGAACGGAGCTACTTCTATTTCTCTCCGCCAACGATCACTGCAACCATTTCAACACTCATTTTGGGCATAGAAAATGATGACATAACCGTTCAAAATATAATCATGGATACATGTATTTTTAGCGTCTATCATTAACTAAGTGATTAGATGCCTTTCTCTGGTGCAAAATTTGCACCAACCACAGGCTGATATCAGTCCTATATTTGGATACCCTTAACAGTGGTTGCTCCAATCGAAGACTTGATTACGTGGAGGAATGTCATATAATGTTTTCGAATATATAAGGAAGAGAGGAGAAATATTCTAGTATAGCTGTAACATCATCGTGATGATGGTGTCACGCCGCAGACATGTATATTTAACCATTCTATACCCAACTATTCTAAATTTAAGCAACCCTACAGGCCCATACGATATACACATATAAGTAAAAATATGCAGTCTAATGCGATAAAACATTGGTATGCTTGTTGACTGACCTTCTTATCAAGTGATATTGCTTTACTGCAATCTTCCTCGGCCTGCTGAAAGCTGTAAGAATATTATCAGTCAGTAGAGCATTCTTCCAAAAGATATGCAAATGAAGTGTACCAAGAAAATTCTCAGTGACGGATTAGGAAAGGTATACATACGGATTAGGAAAGGCATACATACCGTCCTAGCTCAAGGTAAGCAGCTGCACGATTGCTATAGAAAGTTGCATTTTTCTCATTCAACTTTATAGCTTCAGTATAGTAACTTACAGCTTTATTCCACTGTCTTCCCTTATATGCAGCATTACCCTAAAAACAAGGAAAATTACCGGGACTCAGGAAACTCATGGCGAGTGAAAAATAGAGGATGGAGCTTATTTGTTCAAAAAAAATGAATACAGAGCATGCATGTAATCTATAAAGTTTCTGTACAGCTTTGTGACAAAAGAAACTGGGCAACAGAATGCGATTGAATGTGGCATATGAGCAAACAATGTAAGAGTATCAATAATAATAGCTATCAGGATACACGTTCCTCATATGGATAAGATGCAACTGTTTTTTGAAAAAAATAAAATTGATGGAACATGTTCACGATTGAATTCAAAAGTCAAGGCAATCAAAAGGTACAAAAACATTAGAAACTATGAACTAAAAGCAATTTCAATAATATGCAATAACCTTCCGAAAAAATAAGGCCAATAAGTCCACAGTTTAAAGCTCCAACAAAGAATAGAATTTAACCTTTTCTTTTAGTAAGTTACAAGCATCCAGGTCGCCGTTCATATCTGGTATTGGTGATGAACTAGAAGCAATGCTAGCTTGATTTTGCAGAGACGAATACATGTCCAACACCGTATCAAGAAGAAACTTATCAGCTCTGTGGCCCGCAATGAATGAAACTGATATAGGAAAATCATTATGCTTGCCAACTGGAACAGTAACCTGAAATATAAGTCAACGAATAAAATGCCCATAAAATTGAAAAATTCCGTTACAACCAAAAGAAAAATAAAAATTTAAAAAAAAAAAAAAGAAAAAAAAAGAAAGTGAAGTTACCTGACAGCAGCCAGACATACTCGCAATGCTCAACAGAGGAAATGCTCTATCACGGAACTCGGAAGACAGACCTCTCTTAGAGTTCAGTCTTAGTGGATGATCAGCAACCGTGGGAATAATTAATAGTCCATCATCCTAGGAGAACAATATGGAAAAAGATGATGCAAGAAAAAGTCAACAATTTTAAATTACACTATGCAAACCAGTAATATATCATACAACGTGTTCGTACCACACTATGGAGAACATTTGACAGAAATAAGTGTATAAATTCTTCACATGTCATCATATATACCTTTAAAAGACTCTGCAGAGCAGCACGCATTTCGGTTCTGACTTTATATAAAGGTTTTATATCCTCGTGCGTAGTAGTAAGTGCTTCAAAAACACGATCATAGACATCGAGTCCTAACTTGGGTTCAACTGATTCAATCCATTCTTCATGATTTGTTTTAAATTCGTACCTGAGAACAAAAGTAAGAGGAATGGGAGAGGTTAGAGTGTAATTTAGGTCTCAGCATCATTATATTTAATCTCTTACATCTTTCAACTCACATAATAAAACTCACATAATAAAAAGTAATGACTGAAACTAACATGAACAGTGTAATAATACCTCTGTAGTGAAAACATAACAGAGCAGAGAGCCTTCAAAGTAGATATTCCATTTTGCAATTCAGTAGATTGTTCATGGAACCCCTTTAGGCTGGGCACTTTGGAAGCAATATATTGTGATAGTTTTATGTGTTCCTGAAGCTGATCTGCAAAGTTGAAGGAACAAAAATTGTCATCAGTACATCACAGCGGACAGCAGTGACATCTAGTAGAAATCCTCAACCATTAAGAGAAACATAAACCAAAAGAACAGAAATGAAATGAAAGGCAGATAAAAAAAATATTTAAAAAAAAAAAAAAAGGTTGAAGCTTACAGCCTTTTAAATTTCCCATTGCTCTGCTTACAACAGATATAGTCTTTTGCAGTGGAACTTTAGAGAATTGAAATAGATCATCGGCTATAATACAGCGCCTAGTCCTTCTAGGTTCCAACTGGTTTAACTTGAGAAGAACATGTCCAACACGATGCAGAACAGCTGGATCGCGCGCAAAACATCCTACAAAAAAGTCATAGCCGTGCAAAGCCAATCAGTTTATGCAA
>JAUMHB010021083.1:11007-26651 GCA_032359685.1 Pittosporum tobira
GATGCAGAACAGCTGGATCGCGCGCAAAACATCCTACAAAAAAGTCATAGCCGTGCAAAGCCAATCAGTTTATGCAACAAAGAATTATAGAAACTAAAATTGAAAATTGAAAATTGAAAACTGAAAAAAAAAATTCTAACACCCCAAAACCTTTAAGACACCAAAACTAAATACTAAGAGTTGGTTTGATGTGAGTTAACTCAGTTCAGTTAAGTGGATCAGTCTCGCCAATAGACTCAAATCCTGAACTCATCAACTCCAAACAATCAAAAAGTATGAAAATAAACAAAGCAATATGATAGGGCATACATGTGAGTTGGGGACTTTTTTGTACAAAAATAGTACTGTAGTAGTATCATTACCTACCAACAGTGTCTAAACTTTGTGAATTTGGAAGAACCCCGATAGTAGATACAAGCCCATGTGATGGACGAAATCCAAGAACACCACAAAATGATGCAGGGATTCTTACACAACCAGTCGTATCCGTACCTGCAAATCATAGACAAAAGATTATCTAAATGCAAAAAATATTCAAAAAAATACCAGCAAAATTAGAATATACAAACAGTTGGGAAAACTTCATTGAAATTTTTATCTTTTATAAGTAAAGTTAAGAAGGTAAAATGCGATTGTGTATTCAGTAAGATTTCGAGGTAATTGGGCAAGGTAAGATGGTTGTTCACCTCTCACGAATCTTGGAGAAGAGTCAACCATGGAAGGCCAACACCACAAACCTACCATGATCATGGGGCCCTCCCCATGCAGCCCCTAATGCTCAAAGTGTTAATGCATCAGCTAACCTATGGTGGGTCGGGCGGATTATAATGGCCCTATACGGACGATTTCTATTTCATTTTTCTCTTCCATTATTCTTTACCTAGTACCACAATTGAACAAATATTAACTATGAACTAACACTGTAAAAGTATTTTCCTCATAAAGCAAATGTGGCATTACAAAAAAGATGCACAAGAGAAAGTACTGTGTGGAATTGTGGATATATTCAAACAAGCTCGTGAACTGGAAAATTGAAACTAGTGTAGACATCACCGAAATTCAATTCAAAAGGAAAGAACTGAACAAAGTGATGAAAACTATCAATCCAACTTTTATAGCTCAGCAACAAATGGACCAAAGAAATGAGTGGCCACACTCAAAACCAAATCCAAATGACAGAAGTGGAAGAAGGTTAGAGTGAGAAAAGGGGGAAATAAATAAGTGAATAGCATCTCAACTTGATCATAGACACTTAAACTTCAACTTTAGAAGAAATATTGATATTAAATTTCAAATTCAAAAAATTAATAAACTTTAATGCTCATACCAAGAGCAAAGTCGACAAGCTCAGATGCAACAGCAACAGCCGAACCACTAGATGACCCTCCAGGAATATGAGATGGCATTAGTGGGTTGGTTGGAGTTCCATAATGCACATTCTCTCCAGTAATCCTGAAAACAGTCTAACAAGAAATTCAAATATCCAAACTTCATTGAAATTGCGAAAGAAATGGAGAGAGGAAGTGGTTGATGATAGCCAATGAATCTGCAACGATTGTAATAACTAATAAATGATATTCTATGGCTATGCTAATCATTTAAGTTTACAGTTCATTTACTGAATCTTCATCTCTTAATTAGGAGCATGAGTTAGAAAAGGGAAGAGAGGCAAAGAGGCAATGGATCTTTAAACAATGGCAAGAACAAGTTTCCACAATTCTATGCTAGTAGCTCGTAACTTCATTTCTTGGGAGTAGGATCAATCTTTTCGGCTATCACACACATATATAATTATACATACACTAACTTGTTTAATTGATAAAAAGGGAAAAATTTCCAATGCATGCAGAGAACAAGAAACCCCCCCAAGAGAAAATCAAAATAAAGGTAGAAAAAAACTCCTCAAAAGCTCTCAATGCATAAGCCCAGAGAGTAGAAAAAACCACTCTATCCCAAAGTAAATTGACACATTATCAAACACAAACAAGTCCTAAGAGCCTTCTTTAATCTCGATCCAAACTCCCCATGAAATGGAAAAAACCAACACATTTCGCTTCTGTACTGGGAGTAAGAGTTAGAGAGTGAAGATAGAGAAAGAAGCAATGAGTACTCAGACAATGTTATAATGCATTATCAACAAAGACCACAGTTTTATAATTCTAGGTTAGTAGTAATTCATAATTTTATACAACTTCATCAATGAAGCTTCATTTCTCTATATGAATAGAAAAACCTAGTCTTTTTACTATCATGTACATATATTTTTCGACGTAGAGCTAGAGGAGAAAGGACTAACCCCAATAGACAATTCCAAGCTAGTAGCTTATAATTTCGTCAATAAACCTTTCGCTCCTATAGTAGTGAAACTTCATTTTTCTTTGTTTAGTGAAATAACCAAAATATAGGAGAGGGAAATAGAGAGGAGATATACCCAAAAGCAAATTCATCCATGACAGTCTTGCCAACACAAGTAGCCCCATTTTTCAACAGAGCCGTCACCACAACTGCAGTTTTCCCAGCAGCATCATGAGTCCTCTTCCAGTCTGGATTCCCGAAGCCAGTCACAAGCTCATTCACATCAAAACTGCAACATAAACACACCATTACTGTGTGTAAAACACACACTTACTGTGTGTAAAACACACACACATAATTTCTGCGTTCTAAATATTATTATGTCTCCACCTAGTCCCTAGACATACTCTACTAGCCAGTGGCCAAAAGCCTCCTTCCTTGGCAGAATCAGTTCTCCACTGTTTTGATTCAACGAAGGCTTTGAACCTCTACAATGCTTGAAATGGCAATGAAAGCTTTGAACCTCTACAATGCTTGAAATGAAATTGTTCTGCCTTTTACAAGATTGTTTTTATGGTAAAATTTTGGAGAAAAGGGTAGGCACGTTATAAAGTATCCCACATGATTAGCGTTTTTAACTAAATGAAAGCATTTGTTACCCAATTTTAATTGAAAATGTTGATCTTGCAACATACATTTACTGTACTATGGCCTCAAATTTTTTCGTAAAATTGAAATCTTTTTTTCAAAACTATAGGCTTTATATACTATATTAATAATGAATAAATAAGAACGCCTACTAAAGCGCCTAGCCAACCGCTTTTTAGAGAGAAGGGTTACTAACACATCTTTGATGGCGAAAGTTAAGCCAGTGAGGGATAACGGAGCGGAGGGAGGAGGTCGCTGAGGAAACGGAAGCAACTCGAAGCGTTCGATGAAAGCACCAAAATTCTCTTTCATTATTAATTTTCTAGCTTTCAACTTACGGCGTCGTTGAGTTTCGGCCAGAATCGCAATACCGGCGACGCCGATTCCGATCACTACCCACAGTTTCGGGTTTGAGACATTCGTAATCTTTCCAGCTAGCTTCGACATGTGATAGAGTTGGTTGATGATTGCGAATTGGGGGTTTGTTAGGGTTTTAGAGGAGAGAGAGTGTCTTGGGTTTTACGGGTGTGGGGGCTGCTAACGTGCGCAGTGACTGAGTGAGACATTTGACATGCTGACTATGTGTCGAGGCGCGAACTTTCCTGCCTGCTTTTTTATGGTTGGGACAAATTGTTTTCTTCGCACTCAGGTGGGGCATAAACAGATCAATTTAGAACAAAAAAAAAATAATTAATTAATAATATAATATAAGAATATAAAATAAATCAAAAAAATAAACAAAAAAATTATATTAAAAAATTAATTAAATAAGAATATAATATAAAGCAAAAAATTAACAAAAATATTATATGTTCATATTAAAATTTAAATCATACCATCATTAATATATTTTAAATTTTATAGAACGGAAAGAGTATAAATTTATTTTTTCTTTAAAAAACACTCTCCATCCTAAAAATATTAGTACATTAGATTTTCATAATTCTTAATAAATGTGTTGATAAGTGAGATAATTATATAAATTATCTTTATTGTTTAAATTTTAGATAGTGAAATAGTGGTTAAAGTGATAAACCACATTATTTGATAAAAAAAAAATGTTAAATAATTCATTTATTTAATTTTCTTAAATGAGAAATAGAGTATTCGTTACTTATTGTCACTAAAATTTAATTTGCAGCATCTAATTATTTGGTGTTAGTAACTCACAATTTCTCTCCCAAAAACAGGAACAACAACTGTTGTAATTTTTTATTAGAATGTAATAACTGATTTTGAATATGATTTTATTGGAATAAATGAATATTTAATCTTTTTGAGCCCCGCATGCATTCATTATTCATATTTTATGTTCCAGGGCCCTCTTAATTCCGATTTGATGTCATGAATATTCAAAAGTTTATTTTGTTGTATGGATTATGAGCCATCTATATATATGTCTATATATATATATATATATATATAAAAAGTATAAATTAAATTTTTTTTGTTCAACATTTTACTAATTTTAAACAATTATGTTTCTTAAATTATACTTTCATTATCTAGCTTAATAAAATTATTTATGTCTTTTCATTATGAAATTGAAAACTGCACATTTATTACTATTAATACATGTTAAATAAATTTATAATTTTAATTTATTTTTAATTAATTTATAATGTTAATTAAATTAGATTAGAGGAATTTGAATAATGTTTTCTAAATTAAAATAACACAAATTGGTCAAATCAGTAAAAATTCATATATATACACACACCAACACTTAAATTTATTTAATTAAATTGTATAATATTTAATAATTGCTTAAGATATATATATGTGTATACACACACACACACACACACATATATAGGGAGTGGATCTATAAAATATAAACCGGTCAAACAAAGTCAATTTTGATTCTTTTTGTTCCATATTTTACTTAAACTATCATACTCCTACAAATGTACCCCTGGACTCAGTTAACTCAATTGAGTTAAATGAGTTAACTCGGTCATTTAAAAAAAAAGTAATTGTTCAATAAGTTATGAATAAATTTACTACGGTACTAAACTTATATGATTAAATAAATTTCAAAATATTAAATATTGCATGTTTTCCTTAATGATATATAAATTTAGTTTTTCATCATTTTCAAGTATACATACTTTTCATTATCAATGCATTTGACGAAATTATCATTTAACTATATTTTAATTATAAATTATTAAACATAAATATCTAACATATATATAAATACAAATTTATTGCTAAAAAAATATTACCAATAAAAATAAATATGAATTATTTATTATTTTTTATATATAATATATGTTAGAGAAAACACCATTAGCTTATATTTTAATTACAAATTATTAAATCTAGACATCTAACTATATAAGTACAAAATATTTTTTTTTATCGATATAGTGTTTCTTTTACACACTCATTTCCATTCCATAATAGAAAATGTCAAAAGTATTAACAAAATTATTATTAATAATAGTAAGTATAACATATCTATTATCTTTAATATGATATATCTATTATCTTTAATACTTAATCTCTATTTAAGTATATTCATAATTTTAATTGCATAAAGGAATTAGAAAATAAATAACAAAAACATAAAAAAAATTACAAATGACTTCTAATTTGTTTTTATATATGAACATAAATTCGATCAAGTTTAAAAAATTATAATAGATTATTATTTACAAAAAAATAAAATTAAAGAGTTTTTCTTAAAATAAAATTCAAAAACTTATTTATCAAATAAATAAACAATTTATTAATATATACACATAATATCAACTGTTTTAACTTAAATTTAATTAAATATTAAAAAAATTGTATAAAATATTACAATAATTTTTTATAATATATCAATAAACAATTGTGTCTAGTCCAAACAATACTGGATATTCGAGCTAGTATATATATAAAGCACAAACCAAAATAAATTGGTTCAATATTTTGCCATAAATGAGACAAAAATACCTTTTAACTAAAACTTAAATCCACTTACTTAGTTTGACCTTTTGGTAATTATATCTTGACATTTATTAACTTGACATTTATTGACATATAAATGCACCTACCTATTTATGAGTCACATAATAATTTAATTATTATATACTCATACTATAACTTAATTGTGTATACTTGCACATCCACGACTAAACTTTTGGCGCCGTTGCCCGGAATTGAATTTTTCTTTCAATTATTATCAATATTGAAATTTTTTTTCTTAATCTAACTTTGTATTTTTTAATTTTATAAAAATTTATAAATAACTTTTAATTTGTTTTTATATATAAACATAAATTCGATCAATTTTAAAAAGTTATAATAGATTATTATTTACAAAAAAATAAAATCAAAGAGTTTATCTTAAAATAAAATTCAAAAACTTATTTATCAAATAAATAAATAATTTATTAATATATATACATAATATCAACTGTTTTAACTTAGAACTAATTAAATATTAAAAACAATTACATAAAATATCACAATAACTTTTTATAATATATTAAAAAACAATCGTATACAACCCGGAAAACATCGGACATTCGAAGTAGTTCAAATAACAACAAAATTCTTTACTACCTTATATTTCACCTAGAAAAAGGTGTTTACTACCAGTTTATAAAATGATATCTCAGTTAATAACAATCTAAAAATCAAAAACATACACAAAACCTAAGCATGATTAAAGCATAAATGGGTTTTTTTGTAGGGCATTACCCGGTATAAAATGATATCTCAGTTGATAACAATCTAAAAATAAAAAACATACACAAAACCTAAGCATGATTAAAGCATAAATGACTTTTTTTTTATAGGGCATTACCCGAAGTAAGGTGCTAAACGAATCAAAAACTCGTTTAAAACTCGAGCTCGACTCATTTAATACTCAGCTCGATTTTATTAAAAAAATCATTTAATTTTATGAGTCAAATTTGAGATCAACTCAATAAAAACTCGATATTATTAAATATTTTTAATATTTTCAAATTATTCATGAAAAAACTCAAACTCGACTCGTTAAAAACTCAATAAAATGCTCATTTAGGTTAAACAAGTCGAACTGGAGCTCGAGAAAAACTCTTTTAAAACTAAACCAACCTAACCCAATCTCGACAAGCTTGGCTCGTTTGACAGCCCCAACCAAAAGCTTGCACATTCACAACAAATAGATTCTACAGATTTTGTTATTACAGAAACACGGTCTTCAACCCTTCCTCAAAAGTTGCACAAAATGAAATTATGATTCTACAAATCAAAAAAATCAAGCAATAATAACAATCGCAAACGCTACCCTAGTCGAAGAGATTACATATAACAGAATAGATATAAACCTGCTTCTCTTTAACTTCCACATTAAACGCGTTTTTTGTGATCTTTAAACTTTGTATTCTTGAATGAAATTGCATCCCATGCAATAGAAACCCCTCTAATGTACATGTAATGCATATACTGGAAACCAAAGTAAATTCTCTTGTTTACCCCTTAAATCGAACAACGATGCAGGAGATATCATCTTTGCTTTCTCTATACAATGCTTCAACGACTAGTTGCTTGGCTGCCTTCTGTGGGTCCCTGATCTTTATAGCAATGTCGACTGCCTCTTGATTGGACATGACCTTGGATTAATGGCGAAAACAAAAAGTTATGAATACCAAGGGTTTGTTTGGCACAAATTCTAAAAGTTGAGTTTGTAGGATAAACTCAGCTTTTTGAACATGGTTGGTATACCTTCTAAAAGTTGAGTTTGTTGCTTAAACTCAACTGGTACATGTATTCTTACTGTTTTTAGGTTCATAAGTTCTAAAAGTCGTATGAGTTGGCTACCAAACAAGCACTTAATCAAGTAAGGTCAGATAAAGGGAGGTGATATTTGCACTCTATTTTCTACCAGTTGCACTCCACTGCAAGGTTAAACTGATGCAAATTTTGTTCTACGGGAATTTACAACTGGAGAAACTTGGAGTGTGAATATTATTTCCCTCGGATAAATGGTTGTACATTGAAGGAAAGGTGAGTTAATTTTTTATTTCAATTTACTTTTCTGGGGATAGGAGCAGCGAAGGGTACCTTCCATAGACCATCACTTGCAATGATGAGAAGATCGGTATTTCTATCGATATCAGCATTTTTCACGTCAGGATCAGAGCGCAGGTGTGATTTCAGGTTCTTGTCTCCAAAAGCACGAGAAACAGCCAATTGGCCATTTACTCTTGCAACATCCCCTGATATAAAGATGCCATAGAAATTTGTGTTACAATAAATAAACAAAAAGAGTCCATTAGTGACACCAAGCATTTATCATACATATATTATCCCTTACAAAGATAATTGTACATTAAACGCATAACACAATAAAAAGTAGGAGCCACAATCTATTAAGATTATAAAGGATCCATTGCGCTCAGATGAGCGATAACCTAAAAGAACTTAAAAGAGACATCATCCTCAACAACAATCTAATGATCCCGAGAAAGGGACAAAGAAATCCACACACCATGGGTGCAATATATTCAACAATGTCCTGCATTGGTGAATTGATTCAGTAGATAATCTTATTTCCTAGGCTGACATCATAATTCTTCGAGAGTACATATTATTCGCTTTTTATAAGCAAATATATCTATATTCTCGCTAAGAAAGTTAACAACAAATGCCAATCATATACTATTGATGATCAATCTGTTTAGGACGAAACACTTGCCAAAGGAAAAAACATAGGTATTGTGTGTCCAAACTCAAATAATCACTAGGTGGACCTAGTTGGCAAGGGGGTGCCTAGATCGTCTAGTTTATTTATGTCTCTATTATATATATTTGAATTTAGTATAATACATATAGAAATGTAAATATTCTAATTATACATGAAAAAATACCAGGGGAAAAAATGGGCTTATAAAGTACACATTTATTTCAAGCATTGTAAAGATTCATAGTCTTCATTAAATCAATGTGGTAGAGGACTAGGCATCCAACCAAATCGAGGCAGTAGAGGACTGCCTAAGGCGTAGGAGGGCCCTAGAAAGATTTTAGGGGACTTCCCAAACTTTTAATTGTATTCCTCCATAATATTTTTGGTAGTTGGTGTAACTTTCACACTCAACCCTTTGCACATAATTAACTTAAAAGTTTGTTCATGACCATAAAGTATCTACGTATCTTTAAGTGGAGACATCATGGTCATGAAATCAGTGAAGTCTCTAAAGAGATATCAAGTCTTGTGTCATCAGCCAATCCTGCTACATCTATATACAAACATTTTTCAGGGCCCACAACTACTAGGTCACCACTATGTCCCAGGACAAATGAAGATTTGAAATTACTTGAGCATTTAATTTTGATGCGCCGCCAGTGAAAGTAAATTTACACAAGTACACACCACATCATGACACGTCATAATAATTAGCTTTTAGTTAGAATGAGGGTAATATTGTAATCCAAATTACTATTCAAAAAAGAATCTATAGCCTCAAAACAGTAATTCTATTACCACCTCAGATCCACAAAAATTGTACAATTTGAAAATTTAGCAAACCTTAAGGAAATATCTCTATTCTATATTTACTCACCATTATATAGTGTGATTAATTTACTAGTGGTGGCATGATAATAAAATTGTGATGTTAAGCTTGAAGACATTGTGTAATTTCATAATATCATTCATTGAAATTATATATAGAACAAATGTTTTTTGCGATTAGGACTCCTTTTGTGGAAGGGAGGAAGTATTATTTCTTTGCTTTTGTTAAAGTTTTCAGGTCAACACAAGGTATGAAAAGCTAGACCCAAACCAAAGGGATGGTAAATTAATATCAACTGGACCAACTTTCAATGTAAATACTCCGCAAATTTGCAGCCAAAAAATCATCCATATTAATTGAAGAGTCACAACTCCCAAGCATTAAATATATATAAAATTACCATGATTAAGAGCATTACAAGATATAACCAGGTAAACTCAGTGTAGCTACAGTTGGATTATAATAATAATTTTTAAATAACTTCCCAAGCAAAGCCAAGAAAGGTAAGACTGGGTTGTCATAGTACCTGGCATGTTTGAGACAAAGCCACCTCTATTTTCAATGCTTCCCCGCTCAGTGTTTGGCTCATGATCAATACTCATCTGTATTGCTTTTCCTCTCGTTGAAAGAACTGCTCGTGAATCTCCAACATTGGCTACCCACAGCTTTCGACCATTTATAAGAATTGCAGTAACAGCAGTTGACCCACCTCTTCCTAAGTCAGGATTGTGGGAAAGAATCGCCTGATCTGTTCTTTCATAAGCTTTAGAAATTGACCTGCGTGGATCGGTCCAAAACTCTTCCTGCAATTAGTCAAAAACATATTGTTAAAGATACTCCTTTTTTGGTGGATTATAACCAAGATTATATTTTCTCGTGAAATTTACTTTTTTCCCCCAATAAATTAATCCCCATAGTGTTTGAAAGAACAGATTTTTTCCTCCTTTTACATTTATTTAAAGGAATCCTAAGAATTTCCATGTATAGAAAATTCCTTCATTCCAAAGTCAATAATATAAGATCTTAACATTTTATTCTTTTCTGTTTAGACTGCTACTTAGCTACATAGCCTACATTACACTCTATCAGTTCCACAAATATAGTCCCACTTGGAAAAATTACAAATATCAAGGATATATTTCCATTCCATGTTTATCCCTAAAATAATGAATGTTTAGCTTAGTGTTGGCGACATGATAATGTAATTGTCATGGTAAACTAGAGGACATTTTGTTATTTTATACTATAGTCAAAATTGAACTCCTTCGGTGTAGCAAAAAAAATTGAAAAATTAGATTTTTTTAGTGGAACAGAGGGAGTAGGCTATTTGGGAAATAAAACTACCGTGTTCCGCAGTACCCAACAAGTTACTCATGAATAAAATATCATAGAATATGCATATTGCCGTATTCAATGTAGCGCTAAACAACAAAACAGGGCATAGCGATCACAGATTCTCAACTGCCTTATGAAAGTAATGCAGATGGAGCATACTTATGTCAAAACCGACAACCAACCTCTTTTAGAATATTATGAAACAAATGCTTTTGTAGATAGGCAGGCACGCTATCTCCAAGATGCCCATCATAAATAGCAAAAAGTCCAAGCTCATGTCCCTGGTGCTGAACAAACTTAGCAACATGGTAATCCTCCATGGGATGATTCGCCTTCCCCTTTACTAGGTTGTACCCAAACTTGATAGGCCCCTGATCACCTCTTCCCTTGCCAGATCCATATGTCGTACGGCCTCCTGTAACCTAAAATGGAAGAATATCTTTAACCTTTATTAATCCAGAAAATTTCTAAAATTTCCAAGTATAAAAAGAAAACAAAACAGAGAAAGAAAAGATGCCCATATATATCAAATCTAAAATCCAATAATAGTACAAGGCTGTCCAAACTGGGAGTGAGCTCTTCAAGTTTGCCTATGTTACTAAATAGGGATAGGGTTTTACGGTATGGAGGGAACAAAGAGGGTAACGTTGGAATGGAACTTTTGCATAAGACCCTTTCTTCTTTCTACTAAAATCTTCTCTTATCTAAAAAAACATGGTAGGATCATAGAACACGGGAACTTCGCCAAATAAGTCAAGGATGAGGGGGTCACACTTCCCAGCAAACCTTGTCATTATGAGCTCTCTTTGCCTCAAAATACAAGCAAGAAGAACTTGATTTCTTAAACAATAACTTGACTTGGAACCTTATGTCAAGGTTAATAAATAAAAAGAATATAAAAGGAGTAGTGCAGTAGTTCATTTAGATGGCCATTCAAAACAGAATATTGAATTCAAAAATTAATCACAAAAACTATTCAAACCAAAATTGCTTGGAAACCTCTCTTGAAACATCTTCCTTGACAACGATCAAGAAAAAAAAAATTATATGTTCTGTATGAAGGAAAGGTCACTACACTCACAGACACCAACAATCATATTCAAGTTTTAACCATCCATTAAGATATACAGTTCACTGAAGTTTACAAAAACAGATCTTTATCACAAATTAGCTGTATCAACTAAAGCTGCATCAAAGCAAACAACAACATTAGATCATCAGCCTTTTTGAGAGTCTGATCAAAAAACCATACCAAGAAATACAATTAAAACAAATATTAAACAAACATTAAAAAGGAAATACTCCTTACCTGAGAACTGAAGCAACATAAATTATCCATAAGCCCCACCTCACCAGCTTACTCTATAACCCAACATCTACCACTACCAAAATATTGAATTTTACAACCTGTTTATCAACAAATAAATTCTGATCAGAAAAATTTTGATCCAAGAAACAATAGATTAAAGGAAATCAGCATCTGGGTATTCTAAATTTTGCACTTACAGATCCACCAGACCCAAATCCTCCAAGAAAATCCAAAAAAATGACATGTACTATGAACTAAATTCCAAAGATGCTGACTTTATCCTCTGTAATTATAACAGATATAAATATAAATATATAAGAGAAATGTGCAGAGAAAAAAGAATGGTCTTAAGGGTATGTGCTATTATGTGGACTTTGTAATTGTTTTGTTGGTGGAAGAGGGTTTTGGATTCGGTGGTTGCAGGGGCGGAATGGCTGCCAAAAGGGCCAGACCTTCAGTTGTTGACTTTGGAGTCTGTTGTTTCTTTATTGCTTCTTGTTGTACCTATTCACACCCAGTCAAGAGTTCAACAAATTAAAGTACAGTAGTACAACTGATTTGCTCTTTTAATTTTGGTCAGCCCTACCCTTTTCTACCGTCTGAGAAATGATGCACGGGTAACAATTTTTCACCCTTTCCGTACCATTTTAAATATCTTTTTGCCTTTTATATTTAAATTTATCGTTTTTAATTAATTAATTATATCTTTTTTATCTCAGAATTTTTGTAAAATTTATTTTTTAGGGTGTCTCATAATTTTTATAATATTTTTATTGTAAGAAAATTAAAAACTAGTAGATGATTCAATTGTCATCATTTTTTTAAAATTCAAACTGAAATGAATTTACAGTTTTTATTCACCTATTATTTTTTAAATAATATATTTTTTTAATCTGATAACTTAAAAGTATAATATTTTATTGAAAATTATTCTATAATTAGCAAAAAAAATTATTATACATAAAAAATCTAATCTTACAAAAATTATAAGACAGATAAATTATTATTCTTTTATAACTTAATATTTAAATAGTAAATTAAATTAAATTAAATTTTCCGTTATCAAGGTTCATAATTTTGAAAAATATAGCTTAACATGTTTAACAATAACTTTAAAATGATTAATTTCATTACAAAAGAATAAAAAATGAGATAGAGGGAGTATTAAATTTAGGATCCTAAAGCAACTAGTGCAAAACTCCCACTACCTAAAACATTTTTTCGTCAAGCAAGTGCAATAATGACATTATTTATGGGCTTTGACCATTAAATCTGAAAATTTTTAATATTATTTATTATTGCAATAATGACAAATTTAATGGAGTTTGACCATTATATTTGAAAATTTTAATATTACTGTATTAATTATTCTGATACTACTGTCATAAATTACTTTATGCTGTTTATCTGCTTTTCTATCTGTTTGCAATAGAAATTTTGAAATTTTAATCCAACAAACAAAAGAATAATTGCCTTTTTTTGCCACTTTTATCCTTTTTGACTTTCTCAATCAGAATGGAATCCTATTTATGTGGGACACATTTAATACTCCCTCCATTATAAAATAATAATTTTTTTAAAAGATAAAATTTATTTTAAAATAATTATAATTTATAGTTTTTTAAGAGAATATAATAGATATTTTTCTATATTACTCCTGATATTTCTTATATTTTCAAAGAGTTTTAATTCTCTAATTTCTTTCTCTCTCTTGCTCGCAATTTTTAATAAGAAATAAAATTAAAAGTGAACACTAATATTTATTAATAGAGTTAATTTATGTGCATCAAGTTAAAATAACTATTAATATATAATGGATTGAGTAATATATTAAGAAATTATATGTAGCATAGCATGCACTACATTGAAGAGAATCATTTCATTCATAATTTAAAGGCTCCATCTGTATAAACAAAAAGTTACTGATAATTAAATCCCATTTAATAGATTATTATCAAAATAAAAAGTTAATCACATAATTGGGTGGATAAGGATAGGAATCCAAACAAGTAGAATAAAATCGCCATATTAACTTAATTAAATTTAATCTGTATAAATTTAAAATAAAATTTATTTAAAATTTGTTTAATTATCGATTCAGATGCAAATATGATTTAAATTAGAGTAATTTTAAATTTTCTAATAAGATACTCCGCATATCAATAAAAAGATAAATTTCATAAGATATGAGCAATCAATAGAACTTTAACGGAATTGTTGTTTCCATAAAAAACATATTATTAGTATGTCTTATTATTTAACTCAAAATACACTAACAAATAAAGTAAAAAATATTATATATATTTATGAAACTAACATATTTTTTTTAAAGAAAATAGCAGTTCTTATTTTTAAAATATATTCTTCAAATGGAAATTTCTAATTAAACCAAAATAAATGCACACAAAATAATTCAACAAACGCAGTTCCACCGATTCTCAAGAAAACCGTTGGCTTTATAAGTGTTGTTTAATTGTAATATTTTAAAACTTTGTTTTGGACATTTTAAACTTGAAATTGATCAAATGTTCTTGAATAAAATGTTAATATATTAATTAATTTTTAAATAATTATAGAAAATCAAATATAATAATAACTACTATCACCTGTCGAATAATAAAACATTGCTTAATTGACTAGTCATGGAGAATCAGACGGGCGTCCATTCCAGTTTACAATACTATGGTATTACAACAACAACCAAAAAAAGGACACATTAACTAATTTTATTTTTATCAATTTAATTAGTAATCTAATAATTCAATTATAATTATAAAAATGGAAAAGCTAACTATAAAATACTTGTTATAAAATACAATGAAATTAAGTGGATATATCATCTTCATATATGTATTGTTCCCTACATCTCTTCCTACAATATATAGGTTCACCTCCTCCCATTTAATAACATATATTCATGTATTTGTATTATACATTGTACTTATATTATGCATGTATCAACTTGCCTATTTATAAATAGAGGATATTGTAAGCATGTTGAGTTGATAAAAAAAGAGAATTTAAAATTGTTCTATATCTTTCTTTCTTCCACTTTCTCATATATTATATTTCTATATTAATGTTATATTGAGTTGAATCCATAGATCACCGTTTTTATATTATTTATAACATGTTATCGGCACGAACCAGTTAGAATCTTGTATATCGCTCAACGTAACAAATGGTTTGTTTTTCTCGTTATTATATATTTCTTTAATTCTCTTTAAGCTTGTCAAACATTACCAAGAGAAAGTTTGCAACGTTAGATAATACCAGAAGTAAATATCTAACATGGGCTTTTGATGTTAAGATACACTTAACATCACTAGATCTCCGTCAATTCATTCTCTCTTATCTAATTATTCTTCAGCCTAGAAGGCTAAGGCTCTTATCTTCATCCGTCACCACTTACATGAAGATTTAAATGCTGAATATCTGACTGAGGAGAAATCCTTGAAGGATCGCTATGATCATCAACAAGATGTGTGTGACACCCCCAAATCTGGGCATCCACACCCCGACTTGGGTTGCCAATTTATTATTAAATCCATGTCTTACAATAC